>CM076074.1:33325000-33430000 GCA_038088235.1 Zacco platypus | reverse complement strand
ACTCACTCACTCACTCACACACACACACACACACACACACACCTGCTTTTCTAGCAAATGAACAATGGCTGAGGCAGGGAAAGGCATCATCATCATCATCATCATCATCATCTGGGAAAGAGTTCTCCAGTGATTGTTTAACGATCTACAGGTGTGTCGCTCACTTAAACATGATTATATTCTTGTGTATAAATTTTGCTGCCCCTTTTATGAACCAAATTATATAAAACAGGAATATTTGAAAAAATAAATAATTAAATAAAACTAAATATGAAAACTATGAAATATGAAAAGGTAAAAAGAATATTATGAACAATACAATTACACTTTTAACTGATTAAACTGTGAAAATCTATGAAATCAGTTTTACTAAATTATTTGTTTAAGACTTTCATTTATGGGTTAATTATATTATAATCATCAACAAGCATTCTAATCAATTGAATCCATAAAACTTGACTCAAATGTGAAAATAAAACAAGTGTTATGAATATATATATATATATAATGCATTTATATATCTTTTTTTATAAAACCTAGAATTATAATACTAGACTAGACTATTTCTTCAAGTTAAACTAAACTTATTTTGCCGGTTTGTAGAGAAGACCTGATAATCAATTATTTTACTCAAAAAACATAATCGCAATTATTAACCGAGATTGTTGTCATCTGACAGCCGTACACACTAAAGATAGTTTAGTTTCTGTCCATGTTTTCTGTATCACAGAGAGGAGAGCAGAGCAAAAACTCTGATGACTCATCCTGCACTGCACATTCTTGTCCAATCAGATGCTCTCTAGAAGGAGAATGCCCCTCCCACCTTTCTAAAAATCTAAATATCAAGTTGCATTTGAGCAAAAAAATGAAAATGTCTCTTTTAATGTGAAGATCCTGCTGAGAGAGAAAGTGACTGTGTACCTGAGGAGGACAGAAGCTCACACACACACACACACACACACACACACAACAAACTATAACCGTATTGCATTGATGTGATCTGATCGTCACTTCCTGGACCGACGCTTGTCTGACATCATCACGGCTCAAACTACATCATCATCTGATTCTGAAGAGACTCACTGTCCCGCAGACCCTCGGCCGGCAGGTGGACGGAGGAATTGTGTGTGTTCATATGCAAGTGAAAAAACATCAGGTCAGTAGCTGAAACAACAACAGCTGACCGACCCGTCCACTCCAGCGCACACTGACCCATCACTGCAGCTGTCCGTCACAACACTTGGTCAGCGGTCAGATGCGAGAGGTCGACTCTGGATAAAAGTTTATCAAACGCTGTTTGGAAAAACTTCAGCGACCCGGAGTCGTGAAACTCTCAGGTGTGTGTGTGTGTGTGTGTGTGTGTGTGTGTGTGTAGTACGTGAGTAATTAATGAGCGCAATTATTATTACTCCGAGGAGGAACCGTGTGACTGAATGAGAAACAGATGCAGGGAAAGGTCAGTGGCTCACACACACACACACACACACACACACACACGCCTGTAAATAATAACTTACGAGCTCACAAGCACGACTCTTACTATAAAAGCCTCACGCTGCATTAGCGGCTCCGCGGCTGACGGGAGTGTGACGGAGCGACAGACGAGGAATGGAGGAAAACGACAGGACGCATGTTCAATAAAGAGAAAATGTGCAGAGAAATTTCTGACAAAACAGACAAAACACTTCCAAAGACTATTCAAACAAAAAAGTACTAGCAACAAATAAGAAATACCATGGTTTTTGTACATGTACCATGGTAATACTGAATATTAATAAATATAACATAATATAATATGATAATTAATATAAATGAATAGTATTTAGTACATAAAGTTGTGATGGTATTATAATGATAGATATATATTATTAAAATATTACCTGTAATAATCGACACATTATTTAATAATAATATATAATATGTAATAATATTATATTTAAATATTATAAATATAATATTCCTATTAAAATACATGTATTATTATTGTTTTTATGATCATTATTATTAACAATAATATTATAAATAATAGGATTATGTATATAAGAATTATAATTATATATGCATGTATATATAAATATTATATTTTTAATTATTATATAATAATATAATATTATAATTATTAAATATTTATTATTTAATAATTATAAAAAATATATTTATATTAAATATTATATAAATATATGATAAAATATTATAAAAATAATATATAAAATATTATATTCTCATTAAAATGCATTTATTATTATTATTAATAATTATATGTATATAGTTACAGTAAATATTAAAGCTATACATGTAATAATATAAATTGTTTATTAATAATAATAATAAATAATACATACAATATTATTAAAGTCATGTCTATACCAGCGGTCAAAGACGCCTCTCAGTCGTGATAATAAACTGTAAGGTTCAGGTTTCATGTGTCTATCAGTCGCATCTCCTGCGCTGCTGTACACACTCAAATCCAGCTGGAATTGCGGAGGATATGCGGGCCCTGATTTTCCTTCTTTTTTTTTGGTTTTGTAAAACAAACAAAGCAAACTGGCACGAAAACAACATTCTGCGCAGAGCAACTCTTATCAGATCTGCACTTGAACTGGAAACACGCAGAAACGAGCTCTCGACAGAACGCTCAACGTCTGACGTTATCTTCCTGTACGGGAAAGACTCAGAACGCAGCGTTAGACGCGGCGTGACGTCGCCCGAATATTCCTCAAGCAACAACAACAGATAATAGTTAGTTGTGCATTTGTAATACAAACATGTGGAAGGTGTAAATTATTTTAATTTACAAATATTCCGTGCATTCGCTCAGTTAATATGAGCTCATAAAAATGCATGTATAATAATTATACAAGAATTGGAAAAATGCTGTTTAAAATGAGATGGAATATAGTCTGCCCAAAACCATTTCATGTCAACATGCGCATCACTGACCAGCACTGACCTACAACTCAAAGAAACACAACTCGTCTGTTTCAGTGAGTAACACTAAAAATGCAAAATGTACTGCTGTGATGTTACTCCAGAGCTCTCACACACACACACACACACACACACATGTTGTGTTTTCATGGTTTATGGGGTCATTCCATAGGTGTAATGGTTTTTCTACTGTACAAACTGTACATTCTGTCCCCCTACACCCCCCCCCCACCCCTAAACCTACCCATCACACTAAATGTTCTGCTATTTTACATTTTCAAAAAAGATCATTCTGTATGATTTATAAGCTTGTTTCCTCATGGGGACCAACAAAATGTCCCACAAGATCAACATTTACTAGTATTACTGTACCTGTGGGGACATTTGGTCCCCATAATGTAGGGAATACCCACACACACACACACACACACACACACACTCACACACACTCACAGGTCGGTGTAACTCATCCTCACTACATTCCTGTCCTGATTCTTCACTCTTCAGCAACATAAACACATTTAACCAGCACAGCATACGAATCATTTCTGCTCAAAAACAACGAATGACAAGAAACTCAATTAAAGTTCTTTTAAAGTTCCTTTTTAGAGTCTGTCGCATTATTGTTATTGAATAAGGAGAGAGATAGATAGATAGATAGATAGATAGATAGATAGATAGATAGATAGATAGATAGATAGATAGATAGATAGATAGATAGATAGATAGATAGAAACAAGGAAAGACCGAAAGAAATAAGGACAGACAGAAAGAAAGAAAAAAGAACGAAAGAAAGATAAATAGAAAGAAAGAAAGAAAGAAAGAGAGAAAAAAAGAAAGAAAGAAAGATAAATAGAAAGAAAGAAATAAGGAAAGACAGAAAGAAAGAAAGAAAGAAAGAAAGAAAGAAAGAAAGAAAGAAAGAAAGAGAGAAAAAAGAAAGAAAGAAAGATAAATAGAAAGAAAGAAATAAGGAAAGACAGAAAGAAAGAAAGAAAGAAAGAAAGAAAGAAAGAAAGAGAGAAAAAAGAAAGAAAGAAAGATAAATAGAAAGAAAGAAATAAGGAAAGACAGAAAGAAAGAAAGAAAGAAAGACAGAAAGATAAATAGAAAGAAAGAAATAAGGAAAGACAGAAAGAAAGAAAGAAAGAAAAAAGAAAGAAAGAAAGATAAATAGAAAGAAAGAAATAAGGAAAGACAGAAAGAAAGAAAGAAAGATAGAAAGAAAGAAAGAGAGAAAAAGAAAGAAAAAAGAAAGAAAGAAAGATAAATAGAAAGAAAGAAATAAGGAAAGACAGAAAGAAAGAAAGAAAGATAGAAAGAAAGAAAGAGAGAAAAAGAAAGAAAAAAGAAAGAAAGAAAGATAAATAGAAAGAAAGAAATAAGGAAAGAAAGAAAGAAAGAAAGAAAGAAAGAAAGAAAGATAAATAGAAAGAAAGAAAGAAGAAAGAAAAATAGAAAGAAAGAAATAAGGAAAGAGAGAAAAATAAAGAAAAAAGAAAGAAAGAAAGATAAATAGAAAGAAAGAAATAAGGAAAGACAGAAAGATAGAAAGAAAGAAAGAAAGAAAGAGAGAAAAATAAAGAAAAAAGAAATAGAGATAAATAGAAAGAAAGAAATAAGGAAAGACAGAAAGAAAGAAAAAAGAAAGAAAGAAAGAAAAAAGAAAGAAAGAGATAGACACAAAGATAAAAAGAAAGAGAGAAAGAGAGAGAGAGAAAAAAGAAAGAAAGAGAGATAGACACAAAGATAAAGAGAGAGGGAGAGAGAGAGAGAGAGAGAGAGAGAGAGTGGGTTAAGGCAGCAGTGTGCAACAGCAGGAACGCAGGACTGGCTCTGCTGCGCTGTGATTGGTGGAGAGCGTCCTCAGCCCACCCAAGAAGCCGCAGCAGCCCATGGGCATAAATCTGAAGCCTGACTCAAACAATCTGCAGCTCTCGCCCTCCGCCGCAGTCTCTCTCGCTGCGCATTATTCTCTCCATTCTCTCAGAGTAATAAAACACAACTCCTCTCAGCTCCGGCCAACAATATTATTTTGGTAAAGACTTAATTGGGTTTGCCTTTGAGCGAGGGGAACATGTGCGCGCGTCCGTGTGAGCGCGTACGTAACGACGGAAGCGTGCAGTGATGCGTACGAGATGACGGCAAACTTATGCAATGAGCAAACACAGGAAAGCGTGCTCAGGTAAACCTGTGCGTATGCGTGTTTGTGCATGAGTGTGTTTCGTGGCCGACCGCCAGTGTCTGGATGATTATCTGCACTAGTGCGAGCCAATCGCAGCGGGTCGCAGTCAAAAAAGCATTCAAATGAGCTAAACGCCATTTAAAGTGATTAATGTAACTTTCTTTTGATGATTTTTCTGGTTTTCATCTAATTTGTCAAACGCCAAAAATCTGAGGCGCAAGAAACACATCAAAGACACGTAATTACAATGATGCCAGTTCAAAACTCCAGCGTCTCCATGACAACAGGGTGAATAATAAACACGCCCCCTCAGTGTGGTGGACACCAGTGAGTCATCACACACACACACACACACACACACACACACACTCACGCACGATGACACGCATAAAACACGTACAGATAGACCAGAACTCGAAGGAAATCCAGTCTGGAATACGGCAGGCAATAACAGATCTCTTTAGTGTCTCTAACAAGTCCACAGTTGTCATTCAGTGCGGGTATTCATTCAAATGAATGTGGAACGCAGCTCAGATTATTAGATGAGAAGTGTATGATTTCATATTGACTTCTGATTGCAGACTTTGGCGCGCATTCGAACTCTCATTGGCCAGTGGTGATGATGCAATAGGTGGGTGTGGCTCTGAGGCTCCGCCTTCTTTAAGGTGTAAATCTTAATTTCTTCTGTTCAGTCCGTCGAGGTCAGACACGAGAGAACGTTTATTATTGTAAACTACTCCTTTTTAATTGAAATTCATTAATACTAATGATACCAATATAAAAATACAAGCCAATAAAAAAAATATATATATATAAAATATAAATTGGGGAGGGGGGGTTAAGGTTAAATACATTAATTAAAAGCATAGATAAATACAGTACAACAAAGTTACAAATAAAGTATTTGTATTTATAGGTTGCTGTCACTTTAAGACGAAACTCACGGATCCAGCACAGGACATGCAAGAACAAAAGTAAATCATGCGCACAACTTACTAATTAACTAATTCTTTCCCTCGATTTACTAAATCATGCACACAATTTAATAACTCGCTCCCGTGATTCACTAAATAGTGCACTCGATTTACTAAATTGTGCGTACAATTTACTAATTTGTTCCTTTGATTCACTAAATCGTGTGCATAATTTATTAATTTGTTACTTCGCTTTAATAAATGGTGCACATGATTTACTAATTCGTTCCCTTGATTTACTAAATCATGTGCTCGTTTAAGCTAATTGAGGGAACGAATTAGTAAATCATGCATCCAATTTAGCCAACTATTTTTCCTCCATGTCATGCACTGACTGTGTTCACGAGAATACTCGCCGAGTTTCGTTCAAGCGCTTTGAGATGAGAAAGAGAAATCAATTCGCTGTTATTCGCGCGTTATCTGAACTGTGCTGTGCGCGAGTACCGAATTAGTGGTTAGCAATGATTATGATTATATATAGCAATTAATCCGTTGAACTCATGCGCACCGAACGTGGGGCCTGGTTTCCACGGAATTACGTCGATTACGTCGACTACGAAAATACGTCGACGTGCGTGAAATGCATCGACGCGTCACACTGTTTACATTCATCTGGTGTAATGGCGGCTTCTGAACGGAGAAAGTTCCATTCTATCACAAAAACCTGGACCACGATTATCAAAAGTATGGGAATACTTTAAACAGAGGCCAAATAAAACGGTCCTTTGTTCCCTTTGCAGAACCGAAATAGCGTACCACCTGTGGAATTGGATCTCTGCCAAATTTTTGCGCGCGCAAGATCATATTTTGAGTGCAAAAGGGCATTTCGCGCGTGAACTGAGTTGAGGAGAAAATCTTCGTCTCGCAAATAAGAAAATATTTCGAGCGAACGAAAATCAGTTTTGCATTTCAAAGAAGTTTATTTGGATGTGCGCAGACGTTCTCTTTCGCACGTGCAAGGTTTGAGTTGCTCGCACTCCTGCGCGCTCGCTAAGCGCCGGCCGCGCGCCTGCTCGACACAAACCAGCGTTACAATGTGCCAAAATTCCAGCCAATCAGAGATGAGGCTGCTAAATTCTGATTGGCTGGCTTGACAACCAATCACAAGACTCCCAGCATCACAGACAGCGCAAGAGGAAAAACACATGGTTCAGGAGACGTTTGGGGATAATCGTTAGATTAGTCGGCAGAAAAAAAAAAAAAAAAAATATTGTTAGATTAGTCAACAGAAAAAAAAGAAAAAAAATAATCGTTAGATTAGTCGACGGGGAAAAAAAAAAAAAAAAAAATCGTTAGATTAGTCAACGGGGGGGGGGATAATCGTTAGATTAGTCGGCAGGGAAAAAAAAAAAAAAAAAAAATCGTTAGATTAGTCAACGGGGGGGGGGGATAATCGTTAGATTAGTCGGCAGGGAAAAAAAAACAAACAAAAAAAAAAGTTAGATTAGTGGCAGGGGGAAAAAAAAGAAAAAAAAAATCGTTAGATTAGTCAACAGACGAAAAGAAAAAAAAATAATCGTTAGATTAGTCGACGGGGGGGGGGGGGGGATAATCGTTAGATTAGTTGGCAGAAAAAAAAAAAAAAAAAACGTTAGATTAGCCGACAGAAAAAAAATAATTGTTAGATTAGTTGGCAGGGGGGGTGGGGGGGGAATAAAAATAAATCGTTAGATTAGTCAACAGAAAAAAATAATCGTTAGATTAGTCGACGGGGGGGGGGGGGGGGGTAATCGTTAGATTAGTTGGCAGGAAAAAAAAAAAAAACGTTAGTTGCAGCTCTAACTCCTAGCATAGAGCGGAATATTGAGCGCAGTGCTAACGGCTAGAGCGCGAGTGAAACCTGAACGTCGAGCAGTGTTGCCAAGTCGCACTTTTCCTCGGGCTACTTCAACACTGTCGCTGTGGGGAGTTTTTCATGTCTGCGGGCTGAAGCGATCCCAGATAACACGATATTTACCCCCTGGAATGTGAATTTTACCAGGAGAATCGCGCCAAACTGCGGATTTTACCCTCAGGACTGAAATAGTTTTGAGTAGCAATTGTTGTGAAAACTTGCCATTTATTTTCAGTTCATATTTTCTGCAGTTTTTCTCTCTCAGACACAAACCAAAATTTCGCTGCAAAGGTATTTCCAACTTCCTTTTACCCCCAAGCGAATAACAAAAAAGAACTTTGGCGTGAGTACATCAGACGTCTCTTGACAAAACAAACCTGAGATATGAACGACTTCTCTTTTATTTTGCTCATTCTTTCCAATGGAAAATGCCAAACACCATGAAAAAAGTACATTTGGAGTTGAATTTGAATATTGAAACTTGCCGAGCTGGTTTAAAGTGATTCATTTATTCGGAGGCTAAACGTCACGACGGCATGAGGTGAACAGGATTGAAGTGAAAGGTAGGATGAGTTGATAAACAGGTCCGGCTGTCTAAATCTCACACACTGACTGAACGTCTCCTCGCAGAACAATAATGTGAACGCGCCATCATCACGATTACAATACATCGACGGTCTTCATCAGGGACAATGGCAGCTTGTACAGCTCAACTGTCCGACAGTTTCGTAACATAATCCAGCCTCTAACTGGAAAGCTACACTGCAATCAGCGCAGTTCCTCTCTGAGCTCTCGTCTTTCACTGATGCAAAAAACCATCTCACATCAGAGAGACAGAGGTGTGGTGAGAGAAGACAGTCATGGTTTATTGGTCTGTGCCAGCAATGAGAACGGGCCGCTTCGTTATTCAAACATTCATACATTTGCTTATGTTCTGCTCAAACATGGCGTTGTGACATTTTCCACCCGAAACCGATGGTTAAACAATGAAAAATGACCACTGAAGAAGCACTTGCAAAGGAAATGTTCATGCAAAAATGACTGTAATTGAAGAAGGTGATTCTGTAACCAAAAATGACTGTATTTCTTCTGTGGAACACAAAAGTAGATGTTTAGCAGAATGTTCACGCTGCTCTTTTTTGGAGCGTGAACACTGCGTTCGTGTTCTAGAGCTGAAAGAAAGTTATAAGGGCTTGAATTAAGTAAATAATGGCATTATCATCATGTTGCACAAGGTTCTTCAGGTTCTTGATTGGCGTCTACAGAATCTTAAACATCCGTGGAACATTTCAATGGGACAGAAGGTTCTTTATAGAGGAAATTGCATTTTTAAAATGTTCTTCATTTAAAAAAAAACAAAAAAAAAAAACACTGAAAGGTTCTTTTGGGAAACATGCCTTTTTAGAACCTCAATTTACTCTTTATTAACCCCCTTTTTAACTCTTTCCTGTCAGAATTTTATCATTTTCACAAATGTCCCCCAAAATATCTGAACATGCAATATATCAAAGTTTTATTCTAACTTCATGCATTCTTTTTTTATCAACACTTGAATATTTCATAAAAAGAGAAAATCACATTTTTGTTAAAGATTACAACTGAATCAGATTCAGAACGACGATCGAAACACAGATCGAGTCCATCAACACCCCCAAAGCTTCTCGGTCCTATAACTCGTCCTGGGTCGATAACATTTACTAATGTTAATGATCACGTTATTTTATATGATTATATATGCTATTGCTTGTTTGTGCTTCTTCTTCGCCCGTGTTTTGATCAGGAGATTCCGTACTCTTTCAGAAGATGAGTAATAGCGCCTCCTATCGTGTATCAATGAAGGAAAGCCGTCTCATCTTCGGCGGGGAAAGAGTTAAGCGTGTGTGGTGAAATATTCCTTTAAGAAACAAAGAAAAAAAAGAGAATAATGCGAATCCTGCAGACACACGCACTGTAAGAGTTGAGAAGACGCACAGCATCAGTCCTGAGCTTTATTCCGTCTCTCTTGTCCTTCATGAATGAAAGAGGGACAGAAAATAGGAAGGAGGAAAAGCCTGAGGGGCATAAAAGAGGGACGGGGGTATTTAGCGGGTTTTACCCTCTCTAAACTCCTTCCGTCCCTGCTTGGGTATCTGAGCTCCGGCTCTGTGCCGCTCGGGCCGCTGACTGGATGGACAGCTGCTATTAAAAGTTGATTGTTTCAGGTTCACAGAGTGTGAAAGGGTGTTATTGGGGTCTACGATCCCCGTGAGGGTGGTCTCCGCGCCGCAGAGAGGGCGAGAGGGGGAGGCAAAGGAAAGTGTCACGTGACACGAGTCTCGCTGCGCAGCCCCAAAAAGGAATCTGGCGGAAAAACACACCACTTGTTGCCGCCTGCCTGCCTGGATTCTGCCTTGGCCGGCTTTAGTGAACGCCGTCTCTCACACACTTGGATTCACACAGTAAAACACAGCAAGGAACATCCCACCCACAAATACACACACACCTATTTAGACTAAACAGACAAAAAAGAAAAAAAAATATATAGTATCTCCGAAAGACCCTGAGTCTACACTCCTCTACACTCAATTTAACATCCAGTCCACAAAAGGGTCTTTAAAGTGGAAAAATGGTGTTTAGATTGTTAAAATCAAATTTTCTACACACTAAAAAAATGGTTGTTGTAAGAAGTGATCTCTTTAAGGAACCAAAAAATATTCATCACTGAGAAAACACTTTTTTAAGAGCGTAATCCGGATAAAAATTCAAAAGTGCTTTCTATCCACACTAAGTTCACACACGTTTTCCACTTTTCTTCTAAGTAAACACACACTAGATGTGCGTTACACTTTTTAATACATGAAGTTAAAAGAATTTCAACTTTTACACTCGTGCAGCTCATCAATGTCAGTTCCAAAACAGTGGACCAATCAGAAGAAAATGGAGGCGTGGCAACTGTTTTATTTATGCATTATTGCCGTTTTTACATCACGTCACAGAAGCACGTCTCAAGCTTCTTTTAAAATCATTCCTGAGCGCAAAGACGCGTGTGTGAACGAGTGAGGGAAACACAGCGGCACGGAACTTTTTTTTAAAAGTTAAACTTTTTATCTCGAGCGCCTCATGGACGAGGTGCCGCAAAAGATGTGAGAGCAACGGTCAAACACGTCCATCTCGAGCATGTTTATGTAGAAAAATGACAGAAAAGAGGTAAACTGGAATGCTAAAGCGCATTCAAGAATTGCCAAGCTTTCTCTCATACATTTGAAAACACCATTACGGTCTGGACGGAGGTATACAAAAACACATTGTACCCATATATATTGATGAATATAAGCACTATTCGCTTTTACAGATAAATGCTACTTTGTATCTTCATATTACATTCCTGCAAAGATGGCAGAATATTTACTTGCAATTGCTGCGTCAAAAAAAAAATGAGGGCAACTTCGCAAACAGTTTGATTGACAGGCGATCTGACCAATCATAATCCATCATTTTGTCATCAAAGCGGTCAGGGGAGTTAGTAGATTAACGTTGGTGAACTTGAAACAACATTCCTTCTGATGTTCATTCATGTTTATTTGATGCTATAAATGAACTAGTATGAAGAGATGATCGAGGAGCTACAGCGATCTGTCACCACACATTAAACACACACTACACGCTATTTATTGATTAAACAATATTTTAGATATGAAACTGTTTCATATGTTGTCAGTGTCTCTTTGCTCCTCGATGTATTTTTCACTGCGTGAGAACATGATGTGTGGCGTGAGAGCGCATGGGTTGTCGGACATAGCAACTTTTGCGAAGGGTCAATTGTGTTTAGATCACACATGGAATAACGATTAAGTAAGTGATAATAAAATAATCGTGGCAGAAGAATACCATAAAAACCTGGTTTCTTCTCAGCGTGCTTTTATTACGTGTTACGCATGCGCAGAAAGATCGATTTCCGACATGGATGAGAATCACTGGAGTGAAGGGAGAGCGTGTTGAAACAAAAACACCAATTTCAAACATGCTTAAAGGGTTAATTCACCCAAAAATGAAATTTCTGTCATTAACTCCTCACTCTCATGTCATTCCACACCTGTAAGATCTTCGTTCATCTTCAGAACACAAATGAAGATATTTTTGATGAAATCAGAGTGGGTTTTTTTTCTCATTTGAAAGCTTGAATTGTTTCACATTCAAGAAGCAGTAGAGACATGGTTAATACAGTCGACGTGACGCAGTGGTTCAACCTTCATCTGATGAAGACACCACAAAAACTAAACAAAAACAACGACTTTATTCAACAATTTTCCCTTTGCCTTCAATGGGAGAAAAAACACTCGGATTTCATCAGAAACATCTTCATTTGTGTTCTGAAGATGAACGAAGGTCTTGCTGGTGTGGAACGACACGAGGGAGAGGAATTAATGATTCATTTTTGGGTGAAAGAACCCTTTAAACAGAAGTGTGAATCAGTCATTAGTCCTGGACCTTCATTTGACAAGTTCGCTCTCTGGTTCTCCGCCCACATCTCAGCAAAAGGTGACGTATGTACTTCGCCTCTTTAGCGCTTTCGTGTGTAACGTCTCGAGCTGTCTCAGGGCCTGACTCCAAGGGAGGTTTCTGGCCAGATCTGTGTTGAGTGTGAGTATGCTAACGGAAGCCTTTTGGCACTAACGCAGGTCCATCAAACACTAATGAGCTCGGGGGGAAGAGGAAGACACCCTACGGAGTCTTTCTCACCTCAAGAACAGACACCACATCAACCTTGAGAGGGACTCGCAAACGCTGACCTCTTCATGCAACTGTGCCGAAACACAAATTCTCTGTACGGCACACTGACTGCAAGCCACACAAACCAGTTCCATTTTTGATTGACCGAGGCATAAACTTTGGTCAGAAAATACTTAATCACATAATGGATGGACATGCATGCTCATCTGTTGTATACTTTTATGCTTCATGACGCTTTTTTATGCTATTATTACACAGACTCGTCTGAGATTTTCACACGGCAATTACACAGATTTATGAAGATTATATTAGACGTCTGTTTTTCCCCTATTCTAAACTTTCACAGCCTCTCTTTCTCCTTTAATCTAACATAATATGTATTTTGTGACCAAAATCAAACGCAACAGCTACAAAATAAAAAATCCCCATTCCAGATAATTAAAAAAGTACATATATGACCCTGGACCACAAAACCATAAGTCGCACGGATATATTTGCAGCAATAACCAACAACACTTTTTTGCCAAAAATCATTAGGATATTAAGTAAAGATAATGCTCAATAAAGATATTTTGTAAATTTCCCACTGTAAATAAATGAGATATGTATTTTTGTGAGTGAATATGCATTGCTAAGGACTTCATTTGAACATTTTTAAAGGCGATTTTTTTCACAATGTTTTGATTTTTATGCGCCCTCAAGATTCCAGATTGTCAAATAGTTGTTTCTCGGCCAAATATTCATCAATGGAAAGCGAATTTATTCAGCTTTCAGCTTTCAAAAACAAAATTGACTTATGACCGGTTTTCTGGTCCAGGGTCAGATATATAATAAAATGTTGACATGCATATTTTTTTCTTTTGCAATTGCTGTTAACATGAAGACCTCGCGTCAGAAGACACGTAGTCAGTGGTGTTTTGGGGCTTCGGGATAGATAAGACGCATTTGGGAAAGATATTCAAGTATTACAAGAAACAGCTGTCGAGATGCGGCCTGTGGAAGAACAGACTGACCTCCACACTGGACAAGAATACGTGCAGAAGATCCGAATGAAACCTTTAAAAGCAGGCACACAAAAAAAAGCTCAGCTCGCTTAGTTGGATGTCTGAGACACTGCGAGACCACCAAGAAACTGAAGCCAAAGTCCCGAGAGACTCACGAGCTGTCCGATAAATGAGAAAACTCAAGACCTGCTGAGAAGTTCTCGGCATCTCCTCTTTAATAAGCTCTTCTGTGTGACTTAAATACTCCAGTGTTCAGCATTTACTCAAGAGACCCTCAGCAGCTGAGTGTGTAACAGACACACATGTTTGGATTGTTAATCAATACGCAAACATTCCACTTGATTAACACTCAGCACACTTACTACACACACTCCGTGTGTGACATGATACAATGTAGCAGAGCAGTTCTCATCACATTCTGTACATTAAATATAAGTTACACACATGCGTTTATCATGAAGGAACAGCGCGTTACCTTTGAAGACTGTATTCTGCCTTCATCAGTCTGTGTGGCCTCACGGTGATCCCAGCAAACTCCACTTTTCCCTGGAAAACTTGGAGCTGAAAGCCGAGAGCGTCCCGATGGGGGTTCGAGAATTTCCAATAAAGCCCCTCTTTCTCCTCACACACACACACACACACACACACACAGATGCAGATAGGAGCTCTGAACTCTCTCCTCTTCACTGCGGTGTGATTATTCTCCGCTTCAGGCTCACGTGAACGCAAACTCCACAGAACTTTTCTCTAAAGTTCGATTTTAGAAAAGACATTCCATATTCGGTGACGCCGGTCCCGTGAGCCCAAAGTTGCAGCGGCAGCGCGAGAATGCGAGACCTCCCCCTCCCTCTCTCTCTCTCTCTCTCTCTCTCTCTCTCTCTCTCTCTCTCTCTCTCTCTCTCTCTCTCTCTCTCCCCCCCCTCCCTCTCTCTCTCTCTCTCTCTCTCCCTCTCTCTCTCTCTCTCTCTCTCTCTCTCTCCCCCCCCTCCCCTCTCTCTCTCTCTCTCTCTCTCAGACTCCGTGGACCACCCCGAAACAGGAAGTTCACTTTTTGTTTTTCTTGAGGGGAAAAAAGAGAAAGCTCTGCTGGACAGCGTCATTCCTGCAGCATCAGTAACTCCCACAATAATAATAATAATAATAATAATAATAAGTACTGATATTTATACTGCCGTATTAAAATATTTTAGAAATCAAATAAATTTGCTATAGATCTATTACCGAAGGGGTTTTCCCTCACAATTCTTTAAAATATACGCTCTGAACAAAATAAGCAGCACTAACAGCCCAAAAACGACGATATTTAAACTTTCACAAAGGTGAAACGCTTGTGAGCGCGCCTGCTCGGGCACGCGCGGCGCACCACAAAACCCGGAGCGGAGCTCCAACAGCCACAGGACTGAGTTTGGGTTTGGAGGGATGATGATGATGATGATGATGATGATGATGTGTGAAGGGGTGACAGAGAAAAGCTAATTCTATGGGTGTGAATATTAATTAATGCACTAAGTATGTTTTTGAGGAACTGAATAAAAATTCAATCCATGCATAAAGAAGACATAATATGCATTTTGTTCGAAATCTAAACCTAAAATATACCTTGCAACCTAGTAGACAGTGGAAAATAGGCACACGAACTGGTTTGACGATGTTTGTCTGCTTAAAAACAATAAAGCTTAGCAAATATGAACGGAATATCAACTGCCATTTCACTTTTTTTTCTCTCTCTGTTTTACATTTCGTTTAAACAAATTAGTGTTTATCATATCATATTAACTGTGCGAAGAGCCGCGCGAGATAATTCTCACTCGCGGAAAAAACCGTTAAAACTGAGCGAAAAAGCGCGCGAACAGGGAGTCTGACACGAAGACATATTTTCTGAGGTAAGACACCGCGAATTACACCACGAACTACAATCAAACCAGAAAATGTGCATATTAAATTGCATATCGTTTGGCATTACAGCACCTACAGTCAAAGAGTGATTTAAAAAACGACTTGGCATGATTTGTATTAAGAACAGTCAATGAATCATTTAAGAAATGAATTAAGAACGGTGGTTATAGCAATTGATTCTATCTATATCCTTCATTTTATTTTATTAATATGTTTAACTTTTTACTCCGAAAGAAGTACAGTATTTGCACAACTTTCTCTGGCATTTGCAGTACCAGGATCGAGGTAACGTGGTTCCTACAACGTCGCAAGGGGGCGCGCTGACAACACCACAACACTCGTGAAAATAGCTTAAACTCTTCATCTGAGCGCGGTTTTCAATACAAATCAATCAGATAATATTTGCCTAGCCTAAATTTCACCTTCACAATTAGGTAAAGTCTAATTCAGGTCTATATTTTCCTCATTTCTGCCACGCAGTGCACATTCAATCCTATTTGACTGAAGCAGAGGGTTTGTAGGGTTCGTTGCCGGTTAATGAGGGCTGCTTGAACGCACAGACTGAGCTCCGTGTGTCCGGTTACCGGTGAGGTGAGCGGCGCTGTAATCCACTCACAGCGCTGACCTTAAGCGGCAAAACCATCGGCATTATGCCAAGATCTTAACCACCATCCACACAAACCAAAACCAACATGCTAATCCATCTGGCAGTCTGTAGCACTTTCCTTAGGATAGTAAAGTTTGTCCCTGCAAGTCAAAATCCGGTTTAATAATCGAAGGATTTTTTTTTTTTTAGTGAATCTCACGAATCACATTTTACCTTATAAAACAACCGAAAGAAGAAGAAAGAAAGTCATTAGATTATTTTAGTTTTATAGCAATTTATTATTCATATTTAACCATTTTAATATAATATCTACCTTCTTAAAATTCCGTTGGAAAGCGCATGCGTGCGAATTGCCCGGGAATTATTTAATGTTTGAATTTTATATCGCAATTTGATATGTTTGTAATCAGCTTTATTATTATTTTAGTGTCAGTTGGTGAGCAAATGTCACGAGCTTCGTATAAAAACTTTGATTAGGCCGTTATCCAATCTGCTGTTCTGTTCAGGATTGTTTGGTCGTCATCAAAAATTGAGCGGCAAACCTGATCGATTCATAGAACGTGATTTTCGGCCAATCGATCAGAATTGCATTCTTATATATTATTTATTTATTTATTTATTTTTATTAAACATTCTTGTCGTTGTCATGACGCCATTTTCACTCATTAGTCACGTGGCATTTACGACTCAGGTGACTGAAATAAATGCCCACTGAATTGAACAAAAATGGCAGCTGAAGGTTTGGCATTTTATTTTAATTATTGATTTAAAGTGATGGGAAAAATGCATCATTTAAGTGTACAACCTCCTCACTAAGTATTTTTCAGTGTAATAATAATATTCAGTGGTGTTTTAATGAAGTGACTGAGGGAAGGTTATGAATGAGAGTTGATCTCGTGTGATTGGTCAGTTTGGCTTACACTCACACAGATGCTGTGACCATATGCACAGTGACTTCCAGACTGCCAGGTTAAGCTCTCTCTCTCACACACACACACACACACACACACAGATTTAGAGACATTCTCATTTAGCTTTTCTATGAATATCTTTTCTATAAATGAGGTCTGTCCTGCTCCAAAGTCACGTGAACCATTGAAATTTTGAAACACTTGTGATGTAATGAAGCCTCGCGAGTCATGTGACTTTGGCAGTTTGATTCACACTCTGAACCAGTGATTCGAATCAAAAGCTTCATGAATCACTTTTTTGAAATCGTCCATCACTAGATATTGTTTAAAAGGCGTTATTTTGGTTTTTTTTGGCGCACAAAAAGTATTCTCGTCGCTTTATTATATTAAGGTTGAACCACTGTAGTCACATGACCTGTTTTAAATATGTTTTAGTATCTTTCTGGATATTAAAAGTGTAAATTATCTTGCTGTCAATAGAGACTCACTGAACCATCAGATTTCATCAAAAATATCTTCATTTGTGTTCTGAAGATGATGAAGATCTCACGGGTGTAGAACCACATGAGGAACTAATGACAGAATCTTCATTTTTGTGTGAACGAACCCTTTAAAGTCAGACTGAAGAGATTGATGAATTTATATAGAATCAGAATCAGATGCATATATGATTCAGCATGAAGTTGAACTTTTTTTTGAGAATTAAAGGTAGATTATTTACATAAATAGAAAAAATAAGTGGTCCCAGTATTGAACCTTGAGGCACACCTTTTTTAATCAAAAGATCAGATTTATTCCCATTTAGAACAACACATTGTTTTCTGTTGTGCAGTTATGAATTAACCAACAAAACTTTATTTTCAGAAAACCCAACAGCATGAAGTTTATCTCAAAGCAAATAACGAGTAGCCAAATCAAAAATGCACCTGTGAATTTGCCATTATTTGAAGCTGAAAACACAAGGACATATTTACTAATGTCCTCATTTGTGCTTGAGTGTGTGTGTGTGTGAGTGTGTGTGTGTGTGTGTGTGTGTGTGTGAGTGTGTGTGTGTGTGTGTGTGTGTGTGTATTCCCTACGTTATGGGGACCAACAGGTATAGTAATACTTGTAAATCTTGACATTGTGGGGACATTTTGTTGGTCCCCATGAGGAAACAAGCTTATAAATCATACAGAATGATCTTTTTTGAAAATGTAAAATAGCAGAACATTTAGTGTGATGGGTAGGTTTAGGGGTAGGGGTAGTGTAGGGGGCAGAATGTACAGTTTGTACAGTAGAAAAACCATTGGGCCTATGGAATGTCCCCATAAACCATGAAAACACAACGTGTGTGTGTGTGTGTGTGTGCCTGTTACAGATCAAGGTGTGTGTGTGTGCGTGTGTGGTTTATTCTTGCCTGCCATTTCGATCTGTTCTGTTTGTAAGTGTCTAAAAGAACTGTCATAAGAGGCTTTCCCCAGAATGCATCTGTCCGCTAGTTAAATTGGTCCGGTCCAAATCAGTTAAAGGTAAGATTTCAACCACCTGTGCAAGAATCCACTGTATGAGGGGAGCTCAGCCTCAGTTCACAAATAAAAGTTGCAGGTGTCCATTCACATAAACCTCCTGAAGCTCATTGAGAGCTTACAACTCTCTCTGGATTCGCGTGAATGCACGTGATTAGCCGAGTCAAAGGCGAACGCCGCTGATCTATTCACAGAACCAAAGTGAAAAGGAGAAGCTTTGCCCATCACTTTCCAAAGCTGCAGTGATGCCAGAGGAAGTAAATACTGCCATTCTGAGACAAACAATACTGGAAATTATGTTAAAATATGCATGTATGCATAAGAGCAATGGTGTGTTTTCGGTCGCCATTTAATTTTACACCCTTTTTAATCACGTTTTACTTTTTGTGCAGTTATCTTCAATGGTTCTGCAGTGACACAATAATTTTTAAAAGCACTAATATGTTCCATGATTTACACCACGGCAAGAAATGATTTCTAGCACAAATATCTGAGCATTCTTAAATCAAGATTCATTTACTGGAGAAGACTGAAGATATTAATCAAAATGAAGTGAGTTTTCTTCTCAAAACAAGAAGAAGTCTGAGATCCTCAGGGTCAGAAAAACAAACTTGTAAACTTTCAATTAAGTTTTTTTTTTTCTTGTTTTATATACCCACTTAATTTTGATCGTATTTTTTTTTTCTCTCCAGAAAATGTATGTTGATTTAAGAATATTTGGATATTTGTACTGGAAAGAAGAAAGTCTTTCTTTTTTTTAAATTTGTAATTATTAGTTATTAATTTTTTTTTAATAAATTCAGAAAACTTTGATCTGTAGATATTTATCCATCAGCTCACTAGTGTGTGTTTGTGTGAGTTTGAGTGTGTGTGAATTTGAGTGTGTGTGTTTGTGTGAGTTTGAGTGTGTGTGTTTGTGTGAGTGTGAGTGTGTTTGTGTGAGTTTGAGTGTGTGTGTTTGTGTGAGTGTGAGTGTGTTTGTGTGAGTTTGAGTGTGTGTGTTTGTGTGAGTTTGAGAGTGTGTGTTTGTGAGTTTGAGTGTGTGTGTTTGTGTGAGTTTGAGTGTGTGTGTTTGTGTGAGTTTGAGAGTGTGTGTGAGTTTGAGTGTGTGTGTGTGTGTGTGTGAATTTGTGTGTGTGTGAGTGAGTGAGTGTGTGTGTGTGTGTGTGTGTGTGTGTGAGAGTGTGTGAGTGGATGTGAGTGTGTGTGTGTGAGAGTGTGTGAGTGGATGTGTGTGTGAGTGTGTCTGAGTGTGTGTGTGTCTGAGAGTGTGTGTGAGAGAGAGAGAGAGTGTGTGTGTATGTGTGTGTGTGTGTGAGAGAGAGAGAGTGTGTGTGTGTGTCTGTGTGTGTGTGAGTGTGTGTGTGTGTGAGAGAGAGAGAGTGTGTGTGTGTGTGTGTATTTCTGTACGGTAGGTAGAGAGTGCAGCTCTACATCTGTTGCTCAGCTCTTTGACATCTGGGCAGCTTTCCCTCACTCAACGAAATCCATCCAGTCTTTACAGGATTTGTTTTTCCACTGCAGATGGTCCCGTGCACATGTTTCCCTCCCATTGGCTCAGGGTCCGACCCTGCTACCGGCACAGCACACTCAACTCTGCATAAAAGGACGCTTTCACCCCGTCTGTTCCACCCCGTCTGCACACACACACACACACACACACACCGCTGAGGAGAGACTGGCACAGAGATGCACGCGCATGAGAGGCAGGTAAGCATGCACAATTATATATGAACACTCTTTATCACTCTTTATTATTGTTTGCTTTGTTTCTGTTTCTTATTAATGCATTCATTTTCACGCACAGTCACTGCATGCATCTCATTATCTCACTGTCTCCTTAAAGTTGCAAATGTGTGCAACGTATGTATCTTTGATATAATGTGTGCATTGATCATAAATTCATTGAAAGCAGAAGAGATTGAAGTTTCATTGCACGCTTAACTTAGTTAACATCCACACAAAAACCTTAATTTATGCAAAGCAATTTTTTTTAATAGAAATATAATGTATCCTATTATCTCACTTCAGCCTGAAAGTTGAAAATGTGTGCAAACATATTTATAATGTCTTTGAAATGTATACGTTGCCGATAATTTCCTAAGTGGAAGAGACTGAAGTGAAGTTTCATTAGATTAACAGGATCTGTCAGTGATGTCTGATTATTTTTTATTACAACCTCTATATAATAATAATTCTTCAGACCGCTTATTCCTCGTGTTGGTTATGAAATATCCAGATGTGAGGATGAATTTATGTAAAGGTGGATGTTAACTTGCAACAAATGAATGAACAATTTCACCTTAATTTGTGCACAGAAAAATGTGTTGACTTTCTCTAACAGGTTCATCTCATTATCTCACTTTAGCCTTAAAGTTGCAAACGTGTGCAACATGTGAAATACATAGAAATGTGAGCATCGTTCATAAATTCATGAGAAGCAGAAGAGCTTGAAATGAAGTTTCCGCTTCTGCGATTGATTCCTATGAAGTTGGTGCATTTGAGAAAAATGTTTTTATGGGAAGCTCTAAATCCAGCAAACAGTTTTATTCCATGCGATGGTAATGAAACATCCATATATGTGGATTCATTTCATCATAAAGATGGTTGTTGAATTAACAGTAAATGTTTCACTTTAATATGTGCAAAGCAAAACAAAGTTTTTCTAATAGGAAGATTTGTGCACTTCTGAATAGGTTCATTACTTTTGACTATAAGAGCGTCACCTGAATCTTCCTCCAGCAGAGGTCAGTGCTGTTCAACAATACTGAAGCGTCCGGTCAGTTTACAGTGTGTCAGGCGTTAATGAATGATTTGGTGTGATACATTCACACAGTTATAGCAAGTACAGTAACAGTTTTGAATGATCCCATCACTAGTTCATATGTAGAATCCAATGGTATATTGAGTTTGTGTCTTATTCCTTTGTCTCTTTTTTTAGGTACATACAATCTGATGGTGCTTCTATATGATCAACTACCATTTTGGGTGAGTATACTGACATATTGTTATTCCACACCTGTATGAGTTTCTTCTGTTGAACACAAAAGAAGATATTGTAAAGAATGTTGGTAATTAAACAGCTGACGGTAGCCATTGACTTCTATAGTGGGAAAAAAAAAATACAAATATCAACATTCTTTAAAATATCTTATTTTGTGTTTTCTGAGAGGTGAGTAAATGATGGCAACATGTTCATTTTGGGTGAACTTTCCCTTTTAATAATGGCTTCAGAATTTTTAATAAAATAAGTTTGTTATCTTAAATATTGTACAGTGAATCTCTTGGCAATATTATGTTTGGATTAAACTTTTGTTTAACAGTCCCGTTCCCCATGTAAATACTGTTATTATTATAGTAATTGCAATAACTGATACTAACTATGAACCTACCCAGAAACCTACATTCGAACAAATGCTGGGTTAAAAACAACACAAGTTGGGTTGAAAATGGACAAACCCAGTAATTGGGTTGTTTTAACCCTTATGCGCGGTTCGATTTCAAATTGACCCTAATTGGATTCAATACAATTCCTCAAAAATCACACTATGAAAAACAACAAAGATTGAGGTACAAACTGTAAACTTTTAATATCAAATATTCCAAAAAATATATATCTGAAGATATGATTTAATGTAAATGTTTTTTAACCATTTTTTAAAACTGTTTTGTTGTGCTTTCTGTATATGAACTTCACACACATGGTGCTGGTTAAAATATTTTTCTGTATTGAAATAAGTGTGGAAAACCTCATTTTTTTAGCTTCATAAGGTAGTAAAAAAATAAAATAACAAAATATAACCAAGAAATGTTATTATTTTGGGTCAGTTCAGTTGCCTTAGAGCGTTAAAATGACCCGGCGAACATCACGAACGTAACAGTAATTTTGTTTGTATATGTCAAAAAACACCAGCATGTTGAAACTTTGCATGATGTTAAATGAGACAAAGTCACAAAATATCAAGAAAAAAAACAGAGGTTAACCAGTATTTCCAACAACTAGAAAATCTAAACGGGTCAAATTGATCTGGAACATAACACAAGGGTTAATCCAGCGAATGGGTTATTTTAATTCAGCAAATTTGTTTTAACCCAGCGAATGGGTTGTTTGAACCCAGCAAATGGGATGTTTTAACCCAGCGAATGGGTTGTTTTAACCCAGCGAATGGGTTGTTTTAACCCAGCGAATGGGATGTTTTAACCCAGCGAATGGGTTGTTTGAACCCAGCGAATGGGTTGTTTGAACCCAGCGAATGGGATCTTTTAACCCAGCGAATGGGTTGTTTTAACCCAGTGAATGGGATGTTTTAACCCAGCGAATGGGATGTTTTAACCCAGCGAATGGGTTGTTTTAACCCAGCGAATGGGATGTTTTAACCCAGCGAATGGGATGTTTTAACCCAGCGAATGGGTTGTTTTAACCCAGCGAATGGGTTGTTTTAACCCAGTGAATGGGTTGTTTTAACCCAGCAAATGGGATGTTTTAACCCAGCGAATGGGATGTTTTAACCCAGCGAATGGGTTGTTGTAACCCAGCGAATGGGATGTTTTAACCCAGCGAATGGGTTGTTTGAACCCAGCGAATGGGATCTTTTAACCCAGCGAATGGGTTGTTTGAACCCAGCGAATGGGATCTTTTAACCCAGAGAATGGGATGTTTTAACCCAGCGAATGGGTTGTTTTAACCCAGCGAATGGGATGTTTTAACCCAGCGAATGGGTTGTTTTAACCCAGCGAATGGGTTGTTTGAACCCAGCGAATGGGATCTTTTAACCCAGCGAATGGGATCTTTTAACCCAGCGAATGGGTTGTTTTAACCCAGCGAATGGGTTGTTTTAACCCAGCGAATGGGATGTTTTAACCCAGCGAATGGGATGTTTTAACCCAGCGAATGGGATGTTTTAACCCAGCGAATGGGTTGTTTTAACCCAGCGAATGGGTTGTTTTAACCCAGCAGTTGGGTTAAATGTTTGTCCAACCTGGTGGTTTATTTAACTCAACTATTGATTAAAAATTATTGTATTGCTTGTGTAAAATGAACCCTGAGTATGTTGGAAATCAACATTTATTGATACGTTTAATAAAAAAACATTGATTAATAAGTTTAATGAATAATAACTAAATGATAAACATTTATTAAATTTGTTATTAATAAATGTTCACCTTTTGATTATTGTTGACTCTAGTAATTATGTGTCTGAAGCCAGACATTTTAAGCCAGACATATAGTCATTTTTAAACAATAGTTGAGTTAAATAAAACTATCCAGCATGTTGGGTAAACATTTAACCCAACCGCAGGGTTAAAACAACCCAATCACTGATCACAATCACTGTTTGTCCATTTTCAACCCAACGTGTAACCTTAACCCATGTAGTTACCCTGTATTACCCCAGGACTTTCTTAGGTAAGTAGGTTGTAAGTACACATACTGTAAAATAAAGTGCAGCCAAAATAAGAAGTTATATACTTCAAGACAATGAAGCCTGTTTTAAAGACTATTAGGATTGTATTTTTTGACATTAGTTTAAACACAAATTCTCATTATTGCAATGTAAAGAAATTCAGAGAACTTAAAGTATATATTTTATAATTTATTATATAAAGTTAAAGTTATTTATTTACATTTTTTTGGTGACATTTACCATTTAATTTGGATTTCTGAAGACCGCGATGCTCTGAAATCTCATACGGCTTTCTCCGTTGACCTACTAACACAAACACACTTTCTTCTCTGTAAGCTGACGGTGTCTCTCGCTGTAGCTTAAGCACCTTCCAAGACGGCCTGGTAGTTTCCATCCGCAAGAATTAGGTCTGTGCAGGAAATTATGTGAGTGGTTGGGGCTTTGGGCCAGTGAGGGTTTAGAGAGAATGAAAAGACAGCTGACATTAATTCCCTGACCTGTGCTGATGCTAGCTTACTCTAGATAAACGAAAAGTGCTCGTCCTTTCTAAAATCACCCAACACTCTCTTCATCTCGGTTCACTTTTAATTATATATATATATGCTTACGCTTTAAACAGCCTGAACATCGACTTACTTAACTTATCAAACAGTATGTCATCATACTGCAGATTTAAGATTCTTAATTTAAGAAATCACTTGTTTGTTCTAAATTAATGAAGCACTTTCACCACATTGCCAGTAGGGGCTCTGTTTCCGAGAAATAGCTTAGCTTTTGCATGTGAACACACGATTACCATTGCTTATACTTTGGGTTACAGAGATTTCAAAACCTCCAACCCATAGTATTAAACATGGATGCGTAACTCATTTAGGAATTTGGGAAGATGCTGTTATAGTGCAATCTTTACGTTTTACCAGTGCATGCATCCCCTGGGATTCAAACCCATGGATTGCCGTTCTTAGCACTGTGTTGGAATGAATTTTTAAAGACAGGTTTCTGATTAATGAGTGATCAGATGCACCATTTTTGACTAAAAGATTCAAAGAAAAGTCGATCCAGAAGACTGATCTCAAGCCAATTGAATCTGTAAAGTAAGTGAATGGTTTTCTGTCAAACCATACATGAACTTGCTTCTGTTCTGCTGAAATAAGTTTTCTGGCAGCAACTATCATACATTTCCCACCACTGCTTGGCTGGACAGAAAGGTTTCAGTGGGCCTTCAGCCAGACAGTAGATCCAAACCACACAAATGTTTCATCACTGATGTAGGAGGCTAGAACTTGCTCCTTATGTTGCAAAAGAACACAAATGTTTGCAATTGAATGATCTTCAAACAAAAGCCTGGAAGGCAGTCATGTAGTTCCTCTGTTTGTGGTAGTTATGCTTTGCCTCCTCTGGGATCTCAAACTTGTTAGACACATTGGTGATTTTTGGCAGAGATCGAGTGGTGGGACTTTACATGCAAAAATCCCATTCAGTTTGAATGGGGTCAGGCAATGGCACATTCAAAGTCCTCCTAATGCTGCCTTCTACCTTTTTTTCCCCAACCCTTTTGGCAAATGTTGCTGAGGGAGTTACCTGGTGGCAGCCTATCACTTTGCAGCTCTTTACTTGTTGCCCTTTGAGGTTAAGCAGGGTTGAGCCAGGACAATACCTGGATTGGAGACCCTTCAAGAGGAAAAATTGAGGTACTGGACTATATCAGTCCAAGTGGACCAGAATTCCTTTGAATGAGATGTTAAATAGTGGACCTGACTGGTCCAGGTAGATGCTGTACATTGGCAAACTTTATTCTGCTGGAAGAAGACAACCTTCAATCAAGGGATCAACTGATGTTTAGTATAACCTCACTTGCAATTGGTAATATTAAATCGAGTTGTATCTTAACCTGCCAGAGAACATCAATGGCAGAATGAGGGTTAGACTTTTGGATGCATTACAGAGAAAATACCTGAGCGGTTTCTCTACATTAGTAGTGATAGTAGTGGTACAGTAGATGTGTCGATCCGATTGGCTCAGGATAGTGACATCTTCCTTTGGATAAGATGTCAAACTGTTGACCTGACTGCATCTGTACATTGGGAACCTTTATTCCATTGGAAGAATCCTCCTTCAATCAAGTCTGTGTGTGGTGGGATCAACTGATACATGACGAGGGGTTGAAGGTCCTTCAGATTGAGTTTACTTTTTGAGCTGGCCAATGTTGCCATCAACGGGCAACCAGGTGAGACACAGGGTCCACATCTGATCTAAAGTATCCAGATGCCCTTTCTCAATGGAAAAGTGCCCAAGCAACTTTACTCGGCAAGTTGCCATGAAGGTGATGATACACAAGGCAACTTTTCGAGTAATCTTGCCGGGTAATTTTGCTGAGTGATATTCCTTTGGCACGTTCCCATGAAGAATGGGCAACAAGATTCAATGTAATGTATCCAGATGGAAATATTTTGCCCGTTGTCAGTGCAAAAGTGCCCAAGAAACATTGCTCATCACCTTAAGTCTGAGATCTTAAATTGCCCAACTTTAGTACCTGAATATCCGGAATAAGACTTTCAAAACTTAACACTTCTTAAAAATAGAAAACAGGTGCTGATAAAACCTCACCAGGATAGCAGGTGAACTAACATCCAACCATTATCTTTGTTGCTAACAATGACCCGCGGTCTATCTCTTCCTCGTTTTATTGCAGTTGAATTGCATTTGTAGAAAAACCCATTCCCAGTGTCCAAGATATTAGAACTTTATTACCAGAATAATCTCTGGAATAAGTCTTCCAAAGCTTGAATGCGTCATTAAATTGAAAGACAAGAAAACAGGTGCTGATAAAGTCCACCAGGATCGCTGGTGCACAAACCTCCAGCCATCCTCTTTATTGCCAACAATGACCCTCATTCTATCTCTTCCTCATTTCATGGGTAGAAATACTCCGTTCCCAGTGTCAATCCCGTGTGAATGAGCTTGTTCCCACAGCTTTCACCAAATATCACCATATTCTCCTGTAGGGAGGGTCCTCCTGGAGCAGCTTGGGGTTGGGATGAAGGATCCGTCCTTGTAAGGTTTCAAACAACTTGTTACCTGTCCAAATCTTTCATCGGTAGAAACCACACCACCTGCCAGACTACACCTAGAACAAAGATTAGGTAAGGACTCCAAAATATTGTTTGTTATCTAACGTGCTTGCAGTTGCCAGGGACCTTTGTTTTTGAGCGAACACAATGTCCAAGGTTCCCAAACTGACATTCCCTCTAGATCATTACCCTAACCGGGGACTGATTCAATTCTCTCTGTAGATGATGCAAGAAACTTCCATCCTCAAGTTTCTGTGTCAATTTGCAGGAACTCTTTATCAAACTCAGCAATTAATGCTAAAGACCGAAGAGGACTTTGTTGCTTCCAGTTGTCACAAACAGTAAACAATTTTCTTTTCGATTCTAGGACTCCAGAATCCACCGGATCCACTAGAAGACGAGCAAAACGAGTGGTATATGTACACTGTCTGGCTTTTGTCTTGTCTTCTTTGGACTCCAAGGTGTTTGGCAAACAAAGAAAGCAAGAATTACGGTTGGAAGACCAAATTCTGTCAAATACTTTCAAACTCCAAAACACCTGCAGCGTGTCTAGTTTTGCTCTTGTTGATTTTTGTTCTGGGTTTTCTTCATTCAGATGATGCTTGGATGTCGTTACCAAAGGTACAATCTTCTTGTAATTCTCTTGTAGGATTTACTCCTGCAGACGTCCTGTTACAAATGGAGATCTATAACCACTGAAACTCACCACGGCACGTCACGAAACACCTTATAAAGTTGCTAAAAAGTGTATCAACACCTATGCATGTTAAAAAGTGCCTCTGTTATCAGATAAAAGGTTCGTTTTTACAGTTACGTAGATCAGGACTTTCCATAGATGCTTTGAATTGTGTATGAAAGTTCATTGTTTTCAAATTTTCTCTTTTGGAAACATTTGGTGGCTAAAAATTGAAGCAAAAGAAGTTTGCTCGTTTCAATCCTTCAAAGAATGAGCTCTCAAGCAAGACATCTACCCGCAAGTTCCTCTATGGCGATTATATTTGTACTGTAAGTTGCTTCGAGTAAACCTGTCTGCTGGATGAATGTCTGTTGATATAACTTGAAATGTAGGAATACATTCACTCACAATCCCTGATAAATCCTCAGGCGCCACCTGTTGTTTGTTTTAGGTATGACTACCTGAAAACTTTCCAGTTTTCTGATGCAAAATTCACCTACTTTTGTTGTTTTTTTTTTTCTCTCCAGAGTTGCATGAGAACGCCAGAAGTCTGATAATCAAGGCCTTGGTCATACGTCAAAGAATTGAGGTTTGTCTGAGAAACAATTTGTTTGAAATAGTCCCAGAATGCAAAAACAAATCTGATAGGTATGTTTATCACTCTACGTTTAGTCAAGCTATACCTTCCCGTCTTTCGTAACGCGGTGCTTCTATTTGCAGTTTTATAGTCGTAATTGAACCATGTGAAACTTTTCGAGTGGCAAAAGTGCTGAAAGTATGTTGAACGGGTTCACCTTCTCTTTTTGACCTGTTGTCCAAATTTGCTGTTTTATTTTTACCATAACCTCACCTTCACCGTGTTATGTTACCTCGACCTGCCAGAGACCATCTACAGCAGAATAACGGTCAAAATTCACTGCAAAATGAAGTTCTTTGGGTTTTGGATGACTTATATTTAGAGATAAAATCTGAGTAAATCTGAAAGCGTTGATATTAATGTTAATAGATCGCTGTGCTGCTACAGAAAGTAAGCAGAGGTTATGTGGACAGCAGATGTCAACAAATATGAATATGCATGTGTGTCTGAGAAGTGTGAATTTGTTCCTCTTGTGGTAGAAAAATGAATTACATCAAGTAGTTACTTGAGCTTGTTCCTGTTATTGAAACAGTGCCACCTAGTGGAAACTGACGGGATTTTTGTTTTATCTGAAGATGAGCATACACCGCACACATTGTTGAACAGTGACGTAACTTCATAACTTAGTATAAAGTTCATATTTGAACACTGATTCTGATGACTGAACACTGATGACTGATGACAGGTGAAAGTTCAGTTAGCCATGAAGTACGTGTTTGAAGTGTATTCTATGTTTTCGACGTCTGTCTGAAGTCTGTGAACGACGTCTGGTGACAGTCCATTCTCTCCATCAGCAGATTCTATCCGTCAATTCCTGTTTCTGTTACTCGCCATCAAACCTGCATGACTTTCTTTCTCCTGCAGAACACGAAAGAGGATGTTTTCCATATATACGCTCATCAATGTTGTTTGAACTTTCTTCAAGATGACTTCTTTAATGCTCCACAAAAGATAGAAAGTCATACAGTTTTGAAACGATATAAAGATGAGTAAATGATGACTGAATGATCATTTTGGGTGAATTATCTTAAGCAGCATTCACACCAAGAACGATAGTTGTAATGATGATAACGAAAATATCAAGCTCTGCAGGTATTTCTGTAGTCCAAAACCCATTTATAGTTTAGCTTTTAACGTTTTCTCATGAAGTCTCTAGTGTTTCAGATCAGTTTCCAGAGCTGCATTCGACAGGTAATATTAGTTAATACGTAGGCGATATAAACATCTTCTGCACATGCGGGATGTTGTTTCATTGTGGTTTGTTGTCATCCGTTTGTGTCGTGACTCATGAGGGTTTTGATGTGGTAGTATTTGCAATTGACTGTCCACATAACAGCATTTGACCTCAGTGACTTGTGGAAATGTCCTTTTTTAGTAAATGTGAATCTGGTTGACCCGTTCAGTGTGAGCGCTGCAATTCCTGGTTGTGTTTGCATCATTCATTAGCTAGATGAGTCATGATGAATGCTGCACTCTTGCTTGCTCTTGTCATGTTTTATCACTGTGCTGCGCGTGATAACCTGGAATTAAGATGTTTCTCTGGAATCATCCCGTGTTGTTTTTTGAAGTATTGATGATAGTTTGTTTTGGTTAGTTAGCTATTAGTTAGTGAAATGAGAGAGCAGAGGCCACTTTTTTAAAAAGCAGACGTGCCTTTGCATGAACTGATGTTAATTATTTGTAGTGAGTTACGGAGATCATTATGAAGATCATTATACTATCAAAAATTGTTTGACAGTCATTCAAATCACTGATAAAAATTAACATGATGTATTCAAATTTTTGCATTTGGTAGATGTTTTAACCAAAGCCACTTCCATTGTCATCCATCCATCTTTAATCCATCTTTCCATCCATCCATCCATCCACATATCTGTCTTTCATCCATCCATCCATCATCCATCCACATATATATCTTTCATCCATCCATCTTTCATCCATCTTTAAATCCATCCATCCACATATCTCTTTCATCAACCCATCCATCACTTATCTATCTATCTTTCATCCATCCACCCATGTATATGTCTTTCCATCCCTCCATCCATCCATCCATCCATCCATCCTTCCACATATCTATCCATTGTCCATCCATCCACGTATCTATCTATCTATCATCCATCCATCCATTATCAATCCACGTAGCTATATATCTTTCCATTCATTCATCAACGTATCTATTCATCCATCCATCCATCCACGTATCTATCCATCCATCCACATGTCTATCTTTCCATCCATCCATGTACGTATCTACCCAGCCATCCATCCATCCATCCATCCATCCATCCATCCATCCATTCATGTGTCATCCATCCATCCACATATCCATCCATCTACATATCCACCTATCCATCCATGTTTCTGTCTTTCCATCCATCCATCTACCCAGCCAGCCATCCATCCATGTGTCATCCATTCATCCATCCATCCATCCATCCATCCATCTACGTATCTACCCAGCCATCCATCCATCCATTCATGTGTCATCCATCCATCCACATATCCATCCATCTACATATCCACCCATCCATCCATGTTTCTGTCTTTCCATCCATCCATCTACGTATCTACTCAGCCAGCCATCCATCCATGTGTCATCCATCCATCCACATATCTATTCATCCATCCACGTTTCTATCTTTCCATCCATCCATCCATCCATCCATCTACGTATCTACCTAGCAAGCCATCCATCCATCCATCCATGTGTCATCCACCCATCCATCCATGTGTCATCCATCCATCCATCCATCCATCCATTCATCCATGTACGTATCTACCCAGCCAGCCATCCGTCCATCCATCCATTCATGTGTCATCCATCCATCCACATACCCATCCATCCATGTTTCTGTCTTTCCATCCATCCATCTACGTATCTACCCAGCCAGCCATCCATCCATGTGTCATCCATCCATCCATCCATCCACATATCTATCCATCCATCCATGTTTCTATCTTTCCATCCATCCATCCATCCATGTGTCATCCATCCATCCACATACCCATCCATCCATGTTTCTGTCTTTCCATCCATCCATCTACGTATCTACCCAGCCAGCCATCCATCCATGTGTCATCCATCCATCCATCCATCCATCCACATATCTATCCATCCATCCATGTTTCTATCTTTCCATCCATCCATCCATCCATGTGTCATCCATCCATCTACATATCCACCCATCCATCCATCCATCTACGTATCTACCCAGCCAGCCATCCATCCATGTGTCATTCATCCATCTATCCATCCATCCACGTTTCTATCTTTCCATCCATCCATCCATCCATCTACGTATCTTCCCAGTCACCCATCCTCGTGCCATCCATCCATTAATTCACATATCCATCCATCATTTACCCTCATATCCATCATCTATCTATGCATCTATCCATGAATCACTCTAAGGTCATGTGTTTGATTCCCAGTATATCTTCAATGTAAATCACTTTGGATAAAGATGTCTGCCAAATGCATAAATGTACAGTAAATGTTGCACATCTGAACCAGTATCAGTTAAGTTTGAATTAAATTATGTACTCCTGATACAGTCCTTTTTAAGTTTTAAAAGAAAACTGTCTGATTCCAGTCTGATTATAATTGATATTTTATTCAATTTAATTTGAATTTAAACACATTTGACTGATCTGAGTTCACACCACAAGCCTTGTTATCTAGTGAGCGCCGGTCACTGTCACTCATGAGAGGTTGCAGGCGCTCCTGCTCTAAATGTGATGTAACTGAGTGGATATTTCAGGTAATGGGGTCTACAGTAATAGGATCAGCTCGTGGATTTAAGTTATTTGAAGTGTCTGACGCACTGCATTGTGGGAATGCACACATGCACATAAACATTTTGCATGTGACCTCTTGATATTTTCCATATACATTGATCCCAAAAAGTCCTAAAAGTTTGTACCTGGAATTTTACTCTCTAAGAATGGTGCCTTTCTTCATCAGCTTGTGGTTTGGTGATTTTCAGTGGATTTATGACGTCAGTTAATGTATCAACATCATCCAATAACCACAAACTAACACAATTGATTTGACATTTAAAACCCAACAAACTTCTGTCAGATGTTTTTATTTGGAATGTGTGACTCTTGTTGTGATGTTTATTATCTGATATAATGAGACATTTATATGCGCAACTCGATTGTCCAAATCATTTTTGGGGTCGCTGTAAATGAGATTGCAAAACAAATACATATTCTTATTCTATGCTGACAGATTTTCACATTTCTTTCTGTCTTCATCATATTTGCCGCACTTTTACTGTCATCTTTGATTTCTGCGTTTGGTTTACTGATGCCGCTAAAGGCATTTCAGGCACAGACTGTGCTTTAGTGATCTTGTGTTTCCTGTTTTGTCAGGATGACGAATCGGTTAATTGAACGTTTAAACCCTAAGCACTTCACCGGGTGAAGACAATGTCACCTAACCTGGTTCTGTACGTCCCGTAAGAGTCTCAGAGAGTGTCATGACATTCCTGAGGACACATCTTACACATCACGCTGTGTGCAGATTATCACTGCGTAGTCTGTGTGTGTGTGTGTGTGTGTTTGTGTGTTTATGGATGCAGGATTACGGTAATTCAGTGGGTCTGTGGGTTAGTATGTCAGTGTATCAGTAAGTCACTAGGTTTCACCGGAACATAAACGTCTTTCATTTAAACGAGCAAAGCAGCTGCTTCCTGCATTTGTGCACATTCACTTAGTGTATGTGTACACACACACACACACACACACACGGATTAAAATGATGTATTGGTCGTAGTGATTAATACAAAGTTTCCTATGTCGACTATGTGTTTTTTTAAACGCATACAACAAAGTGAAGAGAAACTCTGTATAAATCTGAGTTTAAATAAATCTTAAAGGGATCATGAATTGAGAAATCAACTTTTCCTGGAGCTTTTGATATATTAGAGTTCATCGTACTATAAGAATATCCTGACTGAAAACGTCCTTGTTAGTCCAATATAAGCTTTTATTGACACCAGGTCCAGCGAAAAACTCCGCCTCCTTCATCATTAAAACATTAGCCCCGCCCACTGGCGTGTTAGTGAGATGAGGAGGAGAGAAGAGCGATAGAGGACTAAAATAACATCATAATGCTAGAAATATGATTATTTATTTTCAACAATATGAGTGTCTCAGTTCAGCTTTATCGCTGTGGATTCTTTGGTAAATCAATCGCATTTCGGCGCTGTCTTTACAATCAGACTTTTGCGTTATGGACTCGACAGTAATGTAACTGTTAATTCTAGTCCCTGATCTGATATGATTCATGTGCAGTCAGATGTTCTTTGTCTATGTGTTAGTAAATCAAACTCGTGACTAAACGCTCAACTTCACGTTGTTTCTCTTAGTGGGTTATTTAAACAATGATCGAAGAACGCTCCCTTTACAATCTCAGGAGCTGTCAGTCAAACAGTGTGAGTTTATCAGTGACTGAGTTCTAGATTTGCGCCAAAACATGTTTGCACTGTTAGTTATGATGAAAGCATTTGTTAGTGTGCAGAAATTGACGAGATCACTGCTTTCATGAGCTCAACAACATGACTGTGATCGACTACAACGATCATCACTGCAACCTTTCATGCCACGATCTACATTCCTAAATTACCGTAATCCTGTAATCCTGCGTCCATAAACGCACAAACACACACACAGACTACGCACTGATAATCTGCACACGGCGTGATGTGTAAAATGTGTCCTCAGGAATGTCATGACCCGCTCGGAGATTCTCACGGGACGTACAGAACCAGGTTAGGTGGCGTTGTCTTCACCCGGTGAAATGCCACGATTAGTTAACCTTGAGAGCTGTAATAGTAAAAACGTGCTAAAAGTTTTTCAGAGGGTAATACTCAGCTATTTCATATGCAAAGATGTCAGCCAATCACAGCAGTGGGCGTTTACACTGAAGTCTCACAGCGGACACGCCCCTTAAAACGGAGCGTTCATATCAGAGACTAAATTTGGGTAGGAAAAATGCCTTTTATTTCTAAATTATGACAATTTTTGATGTAAAAAGCATACGTGCACCGTAGGAAACATTATAAAACAATAAAACTTTAAAGTCACCATGAAACCAAAACTGACATTTCTTCTTTTTTTTTTTTATGGAATATTGCAGTGTTCCTTAAAAAAAGATTCATTGGTGCACATCATTATTGTTTTAAATTCATAATCTTGAATCAGAATCGACGAGGGCGGGGCAACCTGTCACTCACACGAGATCCACCAATAGCAAACCACCACCATCCAATCAATTCCCCACAGACACAATCAAGCCCCGCCTACATTTGTTCTTGTTTGAGAAGCGTTTCACTCGATATACGACACTATAGAGAAGAAAAGACTTCACTAGAGACAGAACTTTAGAACTTTAGAACTTTACACTTTAGAACTGAAAGCTTTATTAAAGGCAACATACAGTACTAGTTTGAGGTTGATTCATGAGCAAATAATAATAATAACTGAATTGTAATGTACTGATATGAAGGCATTGCTCTGCTCTCAGATTTACCTCCGCACCGTTGTGCCGTTTTTTATGGAAGCCCGTTCCCACCACAGTTGAGAAAAAAAAATATTCCGTAAGTCATAACAATGAGAAACTTTCTCATAATAATGACTTAGTATCTCATAATGACTTAGTATCTCATAATAATGACTTAGTATCTCATAATAATGACTTAGTATCTCATAATAAGGACTTAGCATCTTTAACCTAATCAAAAAACATTTTTTTAGAAACTTTCTCATAATAATGACTTAACATCTCATAATAATGACTTAGTATCTCATAATAATGACTTAGTATCTCATAATAATGACTTAGTATCTTTAACTTAATAAAAAAAACTTTGCTAAGTCATTATTATGAGATGTTAAGTCATTATTATGAGATACTAAGTCATTATTATGAGATGTTAAGTCATTATTATGAGATACTAAGTCATTATTATGAGATGTTAAGTCATTATTATGAGATACTAAGTCATTATTATGAGATACTAAGTCATTATTATGAGATACTAATGAACGACACCCTTTTCAACATGGCAGACTCTTTTGACCTGCTGAAATCAGTACAAACGGGCGATCCGAGTCACAGTTACATATCAGATCACGCATGCAGGTGCATCAGTCAGGGACAAAATGCAACCGTTCTGTACACAACCTGATGAGAACTGCCAGAGAGTTTATCGTTCTCTTTAACCGGCCGCGTCAAGTTATGTCTCACGTACAGTTAGGTCCAAAAGTCTGAGCTTCTCTTGTGCATTCTGATTTAATGCGCTTTTTCAGAAGTGAGAAGTTTCATTTAACAACATATTTGGTACCTTTAATGACAGCATCGCTGGAACAAAACCTGATGATCTCCAGCATCATTTGAGCTTCTGTACAGAAAAACAAATGATTTTTTGTTTCAAAATCCTTTTATTTCCAGACACTCGGACGCCTTGTTCCTCGACAGTCAACAGCGATAGTTTGTGTTCGGTGCGTTTATGTTTATATTTATATTTCATGTCACGTTTGCGGCTAATGCAAACAAATTAATTTTTTATGATGGATAACCTGTCGAAGTCATGCCAGAAAAATGTCACTGATGTTTACTCAACAAATATAGGCATCTATAAAAACCACTTCAATTATTTGCCCAGGCAAACACGCTCTTTGCCTTTTAGACATTATTGATTACCTTCAGAGAATTACAGTGCTTTTCCGAGAGCGATGATCAAGCGATAAGAGACTGTATGGTATAGAAGTGGTGAAATATTGAAATATCGGTCTGGATTTGCTCATGAAAGTGATCCAGAAGTCAAACATCAGGGTTTGTTTAGTCTATCGATTTTTGATGTGACCTTTGTCCTTATTCAAATCTGTATTTGGAGTGTCAGTAAAGCAGGCAAGAAGTAGTAGGTAAAATTTTTATTTTTAAAATCACACATTCAGCAAACGTACAGATTTCCAAGCTCTCCCACTTATAAGAAAATATTCCTTTATTAAAAAATTATAGAAATGAATTAATCTCAGTGAGTTTCCGCCCCGTCTAAGAGCTTTAATACTGTGCCACAAGTTACAGTATTTATTCTTGTCGAAGTAAAAATAAACAAAGCACGTGTATTTGATTCGATTTGTACTAACTACGCAAAATAACGTATAAAGTGCAGTTGCAGAATGCCGTTAGCCCAAACCCCGTCCGATGATTCCCACACTAATATGCATCCCTAGGAAGTGCTTCGAACGAAACAACATAAGACACGAGACAAAATACACACAAAACATGGCAAAAATACACTTGTAACACGTACAATGTAGAGTATTGTACTGTTTGTGGATTATCGTACATTAATTGTACAGCTTTTGCAAAGGCGCTATATAAATAAAATATTATTATTATTATTATTAATATTACAAATAAAAGTATCTGTTTGAACTGAATAAGCAGCTTGAAAAGAAAGCCAGTACTACATTTGTTGAGTTGCATTTGCTGATGCTGAGCGTAAACAGTCAAGAGTGAGTTATTATGAGAGAAACTGCATTGCATACATGCAAAAAAAAAAAAAAAAGTTTCTCAGTGTTTTTGAGATTCTTAAATCAAGAGATATTTACTTGAGATGTTACGTGAGTTTGTGCTTAAAACAAGAACAGTCAGAAAAATAAATTTAATTCAAAGGAAAACAAGATTATTTTTCTGACCCCATCGGCAGTTCTTCATCCTTGTTTGAAGCATAAACTCACTTAATTTAGTCTTCAGTCATTTTGCTGCTCAAGTAAATGGATCCTGATTTAAGAATGTTTAGAGCTGGACCGGAAAACATGATTCAAATCATTTCTTTGCGGTGTGATGTGCCACTTTCATCTGCTGTCAGACGTTTTCTGGGACGTGTGGCAATATCTAAATGTTTACCAGTCATGTTGGGCAACTGTGCCGAGTCAGGACAGTGTGCTTTGATTTCCCTGAGTATTTGAACATCTATAAAAACCTTCCCCATCACTGCGCATCTACGGCACGAGTTCATGTTTTCATGTGTAGATTTCGTATGCATGCAAAAAGTGCATGTGAAATGCGCACAAAAATGTGTATCATATGCATGTAAAAGTTCATTTCTACAAATAGAGTGCACGCAAAATGAACTCGTTCTATAGATGCGCCGAGCCAGGAGATTGTGCTCATAAAAACCCATAATGCATATGCTTTGCTTAGACAGAAAGCCTTGATTAGAAAGTGTTTCACCTCTCATGATAAAGCAGATAAATAAGTGTACGTGAAAGTTTGTTGCCCTGTGATTGTTCTTTATGTGCACCCGCAGGACTCGACGATCATGTCCGGGACGTCGGTCTTCACGATGGTGTGCTGAGAGTTGAAGTAGACCATGGAGAGCGGGCGTCTCTGGATGGGCACGCAGCAGGACGACACGGCCGTTTGGATGCCGTTGGCCTTCAGCTGGCTGAAGACGGTGGCGTGAAACGAGGAGGCGATGCCGGGCGACCCGGACAGGTGCTGCGGACACTGTCCCATGCAGTAGTTCATGTGGTAGCCCTCCGGCGCGATGATCCAGTCCTGCCACTGTATGTCGCGGAACTTGATGTACAAGTCTTTCTTGCAGCACACGCTCACGTCGTCGCCGCACCGCAGCGAGCGCTTGCTCAGGGCGTGCGTGGAGGCGTCTTCGCGCAAACGCACCTGCGCCACCAGGAAGGGCTGGTGCTCGCCGGAGGCGTCGCGGCTGCACAGGTTGCGTCCTCCGTCTTCGCAGTGCACCTCGAGGCGGAGGCGCCGCTGGCCTCCGTCCAGGAAAGCCTGCAGGGTGGAGGTGACGGGGAAGGTGTGCCAGCCGCCCCGCGACACCTCCACGCTCCTCTGGAGCAGCAGCGTGCGATTGGCGGCGGTCGACAGGTAGATTTCGGCGTTCACCCGCCCGCCGGGATGAGGGGCGTCCGCCGGCCGGACATACAGCCACAGCGACGACTGCAGCACCTGCACGCTGTGACCTTTCTCCTGCAGGAACTGGAACGACAGACTGGTGTCGAAACCGCCGGAAACCTCGTCATCTGGAGAGAAAACAAACAGGATGAGTGTGTGCATTCATCAGCTCTACAGGTGAACGACTAGAACAACAACACCGTGCAGTAAACTGTTAAACTACTTGAGCTGCAAACCAGTTAAAAAAAGCTGGGTTTAAAACCTGTGAATGGGTTAACCCAGCGAATGGGTTGTTTTAACCCAGCGAATGCAATGTTTTAACCCAGCGAATGGGTTGTTTTAACCCAGCGAATGGGTTGTTTTAACCCAGCGAATGCGATGTTTTAACCCAGCGAATGGGTTGTTTTAACCCAGCGAATGGCTTGTTTTAACCCTGCGAATGGCTTGTTTTAACCCAGCGAATGGGTTGTTTTAACCCAGCGAATGCGATGTTTTAACCCTGCGAATGGGTTGTTTTAACCCTGCGAATGGCTTGTTTTAACCCAGCGAATGGCTTGTTTTAACCCAGCGAATGGGTTGTTTTAACCCAGCGAATGGGATGTTTTAACCCAGAGAATGGGTTGTTTTAACCCAACGAATGGGTTGTTTTAACCCAGCGAATGGGTTGTTTTAACCCAGTGAATGGGTTGTTTTAACCCAACGAATGGGTTGTTTTAACCCAGCGAATGGGTTGTTTTAACCCACCGAATGGGATGTGTTAACCCAGCAAATGGGTTGTTTTAACCCTGCGAATGGGATGTTTTAACCCAGTGAATGGGTTGTTTTAACCCAACGAATGGGTTGTTTTAACCCAGCGAATGGGTTGTTTTAACCCACCGAATGGGATGTGTTAACCCAGCAAATGGGTTGTTTTAACCCTGCGAATGGCTTGTTTTATTCACACTTATAGATTTATAGTTTTTTTTAAATAAATTTTTATTTCAGTTTTATTTATTTCATATTTTAAGTTAAAATTCATTAACATAAAACAATTTTTTTGTGTTTTTAATTATAAATATAAAATCCCTATAAGAAACAACATTCTAATGCATAAGTTTGTAAATATGTGTAAAGATGACAGGGTTTTTTGAGAATGATGATCTTTAGAGGCTCAGTAACCCTGCGAACGAAAATATTGCAAATGTTATTTCTAAATGTTTCCTGAACGTTCCAAAGATGTTTTTTCTTGATTCTGAACGGCGAGAAAATATTCCATTGTATCATTTTGAATGTTCTGAGTAACAACAAGTGGTAACATTTAAAAAAAACATGAACGATGTAATGTTTTCTGGACTGGCGTTCTGAGACCGGATAACTTTGAACGAACGTTCTGGAATCAAGTTTGTTCATAACTTTGGATGTTTGTTTCAGATGTACTCACCGACATCAGCGAAGCTCACGATCTCGTACGCCTGGTTATTCGTGCGCGCGTTTGATAAGTTGTTGTCCAGTTCCAGGGTTCCGTCCTGTCTCAGGCGGCCCGCGTGCAGCTTCCGCAGCGCCGTCATGAGCGCGGCGCGCGGCACCGTCTGCGTGATGTTCGGCCTCTCCCGCAGGTGAAGCTTGTTCAGAATCTGCTGTTTGGCCATCTCGACCAGGTACCGTTCCTCCGCGCCCTTCTCCATCGCCGGCATGCCGCACGTCGGGCACCCGGTGGTTGCCGCGCTCGTTCCCTTCAGCGTGAGCGCGCTCAGCACCACCAGCGTGGACAGCACCGTGGACGCGACACTGCACAGGTGCAGCCACGAGAACGACTCTGAGAGCATGTCGACTGTCGCTTTGACTCTGTTCGTTGCAGGTTTGGAGAGACTCGCACTAGTGAGTGAGCGGAGAGATGTGAGCACTCAGAAGTGGGGTAATCCATCAAAAGTTGTGACACGTTTAAGGGACGCACCAATGAAGCCTCTCTCTGTCACACATGCACACGCGCTCGAGGGGGAGGGAGGAAGGTGAAGGTGAGCGACACTCTGCACGCGCACACGCTCCTCGACGGCGCATTTATAGCCCTGCTGGAGTTAATCATTAGCGCGAACAAATAAACACACGACACTTACAGTGCCACGTCGAGCCCGGGCTGCTCGAGCGGCTGTGGAGCGAAGTCCGAACCCTCACCTCTGTCCCAATGACCCCAACACTGTAACCCTAAACCATCCAAAGCAAACTGGTCATAAGGCGGGTAAATATGACGCATCATATGGCGCAAATGCATACAGTCATCAAACTCCCCACCAACTTCATCTTCAAGGTCCAAAACTATGCAAGGTTCTTCTGTTTTCATGATTAATAACGTTTCCATTGCACAAAAAGTGGACAAATGTTCTTGAGATCATTCAAATATCCTTACGCGAAGAGAAAAAAAGTTATTTTATGACGTCACTGCGCGTCAGATTCACCCCTAAATGATCATTCTGTCATCATGGTGTCGTTGCAAATCTTTATTCTGTAGCACATAAACCATTAGAAATTTTTTTTGTTTTTTTCCCCGTACAGTGGAAGTCAACGGGGTTCAATGATTCGTCAGAACAAAACGGGTAAAAGAGTTTCAGAATTGATCCTACAGACAGAGCTGAGAGACACTGTGAACGATTCAAGACATTCAAAGACGTTTTTAACAAATAATTGTGCTTTTGATTCGGGTGGGTTCAGATGTCACACGGTTTATAAGACGAGAGTTTTGTGCTCTTGTTTAACGACTTTATCAAAAAATTGTAGGCTGTGTAATTGTAGGCTACTAATAGAAACGCATAAAAAAGAATGTGAATAAAGTCTTGTCCTCGCAGGGTTATTGAGATGCTGGAACGCTTGAGCTCACAGTGCGCAGGCGCCGTCTAGTGGTCACAGAGCAGAACAACCACATCATCAGCGCTTTAATGGATAATGATTGCTGTCATTATATTAGAAGAGCTGTGGTGATGTTTATGAGTAAATGCAGAGCATTTGATTGCAAGCGTGATGTGCACATCTTTGTCTCTTTCTTAAGTTTACCATCATTTTTCTCTCCTCCACTTCCATTGGAAATTTTGAAATTGGTATGTGCGACGGTGCAGGAATGACTTCATGTAATGTTTGCTGTACCAAATGTTTCCTGATAACCTTTAGCTATTTTTCAGAGCATTTGGCAAGTATTCCATTATTTTGTCTCTGAATTATATTTGTGGAATTTGATCATTTCAGACTCGCATGTTTAAGTTATTCACACTGAATACTCTGATCACAATAATATGGATTCTGAAAAATGTGGTTTCACGCTTTATATAATTAACGGCTTTTCATCAGAGAATTACGACACTGTAGAAAATTACTTTCATGATTTGTTATTGCAACATTTTTTTTTTTGTCAATAATTAATGCGGTTTGGATAACATCATATTTTGAGTTTCTGCTGATTAAACCAAAAAATTTTTAATTTTAAGGTAACTTACTTTTTTTAAGTTAAACCAACAATTGTTTTTACAGTAAAGGCAAAAACTGCCTAGAAAAGCATCACAGCTAAAAAGATAAACTGAGGTTCGAAGCAGATTTTACCCCAGATTACTGACCGTTCTGACGGTCAAAGAAACACTCGGTCCTCTCACAGCTGAGATGAAAACATTTTTAATAATGTGAGCCAAATTGTAGCTCATGTTGATTAGAATTGTGCATTAAAAGGTTATTTTCATATTAAAAAAAGAAGAAACATTTCTGGTTCCTCAAAGAACGTCTCAGTGATCAGATCTTAAAAGAACCACTTTTCTCTTAGTGTGAAGAACATAACGATAATCTAAAGAACCTTTATTTTTAAAGAGTGTAGAATAAAATCTTACATTTCTTTAAATGAAAAGTTAACTTTTTAATTAGTTACACTCAAAAAAAATATTTCTGTCTAAACATAAGTTTTATGTCATTTAATTACATAGCAATTTTCCATCCATTTGGATGACATAGTTTTGACATAAACAAACTTATAAACTTAATGTGATTCATATTTCTCAGTCATATGTAGATGAAATAGATAAGATTTATGTAATAGTTCACAGAAAAATGCCCAGGTTAAAGTAGCGTTGAAGCAGTGTCAGAGTTAATGAGATCATTAAGTGATATTAGAGCATTAATGATGAACACCTGCTGTTAACAAGCAGAATCACTGAAGGACAGAGAAACACAAGAACTACAACTGATGAAATCAACTGAAGATAAAAGACACTATTCATATACTCAACTATTACATGAATCTTACCTATTTCATTTACATATGACTGACAAATATGAATCACATTAAGTTTATTAGTTTGTTTATGTTAAAACTATGTCATCCAAATGGATGGAAAATTGCTACCTAATTAAATTACATAAAACTCATGTTTAGACTGAAATATTTTTTTAGCCATCATAAGGTTTCATTCCCGTCGAAATGTTCTCAGGTGAAGAGACATCCAAGCGTTCCGGTTTAATCCGGATCGAGGAGGGCTGCGTTTGTTTCTTCTGTCAGTGACACTGACCCGACCGCTGGGTTGCTCAAAAACTACCCAAGATTGTGAAAATAACCCAACAAAATGACCTAATGGGCTCATCTACCCATCAATACATCACTGTCGGATCGGCTGTGGACACACTAAATATAGGATAAAGGTGAAAGTGAACCGTGAGTTCATTATGTGCTTTATTTGGAATGTTCCTGTCCTGACCTCAGAGAAAGATAGTGACCGATAACACGTGCTTTGAAATCCTGCCAATTCAATGTATCTGCCATGCCGAAAGGTCCGATCTGCTCCTATATTTGTGCTGGTTTTGAATGTAGAATTAGAAAGGAGACGCTGATCTGACATCTAACTGAGACTCTACTTTGGTGATGAAATGTTTATTTATTCCCAGTAAACAAAGTTTATTTTATTGTTTGCTTTATTGTGTTTTATTACTCACAAACGCACAATATTCTAATTAGAACATTTAAGCTGTGTTGTGAAAATATAATCACAATGTCGTGTTATTTTGCGCATGCCAGCATCACAGTTTTATTATAAAATAGAAGAAGGTAAAATAGAATCTGTTTTGTGAAAAAATAAGAGTATAGAATATAAAAAGGTGGTAATTTTTAGATCATTTTGCATCATCTGTAATGTACGGGTTATTTTACAGAACTGGTGCAAACCAAAAAACACATTAAAGTATTCAAATTTTAGATGTTTACGAAGATCCTTCTATTATTTATTGAATCCCACAATCTTATTTAAAATATCAGTAAACTTAATATATATAAAATCATGCTTTTAATCCGGAGGTGGGTGTCCCGAAGGCCTAAGAAACTTGTGAAAATGATTTTTGCGCTTTTTTCCTTTGCTGTTTTTAAAAAATTTATGTTTTTTAAAAAAAAAAAAAAAAACAGTGGTTTAAAAAAAAAAAATTTATATTTTATTTTCAAATCTTTATGTAAATCAAGTGTTTCACATGTTCACATCACTACCGAAACACTGTGTGTTTTAGTTCATTATCTGATTTAACACACTTCTCCACGTTTGATCAGGAAATATTCCTGTTCCTCCGTCTCATCGCCGATACACCATCATTTTGAGTTAAATGTGTTCAAAAGTCAGAAAATCTGTGTGCAACTTTAAATAACGTCACTACCAAACACCTTTTTCTGCAATTAACCAAACTTTTTTAGGTGTTGTTCAATAAAATGTAGTTTTTGTGCGTAAAACTGTTCAGAACTGTGCTAGCTAACCATGTGCTGATTAGCATCTTTCAGCTAGGCTCAAAAGTATCGAAAATTGTCATTACCGAAACTTCACCACATGTTTCGATCGGGACTGTTTTAATAATGATAAAAGGGAAGACGTAATCATTTATTTGAGGGAAATAAAGAAAATTTTAGCACAGTTATGCAAATCATTAGTGTTTTAGTATGAGTTAAAATCCTGTCATGTGATGCGGTCACTACCAACACATTTCTGTCACTACCGAAAATGAGCATCACGACCAAAACATGATGTTTTGTCAAAAATAAAGTCTATTGAATGATCAAGTAGTGTTTGGATCAATGTTTATTCAAACGAATGAATCCTTCGCTTTGAAATCAGTTCGATAAACTTCATTCAAAATACAATAAATCTCATAAATTACACTTGAAATATTGTCAAAACTTTAATTGTTTTTGGCTTTTTTTTAAAAAAAAATAGATGTACACAAAATCTTAATAGATCAATGTAATCTTTTGTATTAAATTATTTATTATTATGGTTCGGTAGTGACAACTCTGACTTTGACCCAGTTCTGTAGGATTCTGAAGGGACATTGACTGATGATAATTTCTGAGTGATGGAAAATCACCCCTCGTTCGCAGGCGAAACTGAAACCACAGCGCCACCCCATGTTTCCTTTAGGCACAAACACATGGAACAGTGACGTAAAGCACAGAAAGAGCGAGTGTTCTTGTTTCACTGCTTTTGCCGTGGCTTTATTTCCCTTCCACTCCTGGTTGAAGGACAGCAGAGAGTGTCGATCAGCTCTCGTGATGCTTTCACATGGCGCTCGTGTCTCAGACTGTGTTTTTGTTGATGTCTTTTTGTGAGCTTTGCTCGTGACGTCACGGCCCCGCCCACTCGAGTTCTGGTTTGATCACTGCGCGCTGTTGACAGTCGGAGTCGCCGTGAGCTCGTGCTTGGTGGCGATTTAACGGCATTAAGCGGCAGCGGGCTGTCGTTATTCGTTGTCTGGGGGGGTCGTTGTGTGCGTGAGGTGGGTTATCAGTTTAAACATGCTCACTTAGCCCATCCTGAGCGATAGTAATGCCCTCACGAGTTCGTGAGGCGGCCGATTGTCATTCTGACTTAGCTCGCGCTCGCTTAGCCGCCACAGGCTAATTAATTAACCGACAGTGTGTAATAAATACGCACTCTAAATCATCGAAAGCACAGCAGAAACTCATCAAAACACCCAGAACGCCGAGTTACAGCGGTGGTTCTTCATATTGAATGAACGCGAGGGATAAACGGGTAAGTGAACACTTGAACGCTTTAAATGGAACAGGTATCTGTGTGTGTGTGTGTGTGTGTGTGTGTGTGTGTGTGTGTCGTTGTGTTTCGCCAGTTAAGATCACATTAGTGGATAATGGTTGATTCTTCACTTAAACCGCGACGTGACGCGTGAGAAACGGAGCGTTCCCGTTCTTATTACGGTATTGATTATTTGAACGGTGGCGTTTCAAATAGCGCGGTTATTATTAAAGAACCTCAGACTGTCAGTCAACGGGGACCAAAGATCAGCACAGCTCCTCAGAAAGCGTTCTGACTGACTGATATAAAGTTTTAATGTCGTTCTGAAGGCCTGTTCACACAAAGGCCGATAAAGATATAGTTTTTTTTTTAAAAAAAAAGATTGTTGGAATCACTTTCACGGCGAGTTTTTCCAGCTGAAGAACGATAAAAACATTGACAGCCAATCAGAATCTGTCAACTTTGAAGAGCGCGAGCGCGAGCGTGTAAAGCGGCAGACGACAAAACTGCCGCGCGCGCGCTTTGAATCAACGGGAACGAAATCGTACTTGTATTTGTCATCGTTTTTGGACCTAAACGCCCCCTTTGGCCTTGACGTTAGTGGGTGACCTGTTGCAAATAAATTATGGAAAAGGTTCCAGGGTTGTTCTCCATATAGTGGACCTCAACGGGGTTCAACTGGGTCCGAATGTCAGTTTCAGTGCAGCTTCAAAGGATCTACATGATCCCAGATGAGGAATAAGAGTCTGATCTAGAGAAACCATCGCACATTTTATACAAAAATATACTTTTTAACCACAAATGCTCGTCTTGCACTGCTCTGATGCGCCACACATACGTCATCATGTTGGAAAGTCACGTGACGTAGGAGGAAGTACCGATCCAGTGTTTACAAAGCGAACATGCAAAGATCAAGCCAAACATCCTTTATAAAAAAGCCCTGCTGTGGTACTTCCGCTTACGTCATGTGATCTATCCAGCGTGATGACGTGATGTGTGGAGCATCAGAGCAGTGCAAGACGAGCATTTATGGTTAAAAAGTATATTTTTGTATAAAATGTGCGATAGTTTCTCTAGATCAGACTCTTATTCCTCGTCTGGGATCATGTAGATCTTTTGAAGCTGCACTGAAACTGACATTTGGACCTGTTGAACCCCATTGAGGTCCACTATATGGAGAACAATCCTGGAATGTTTTCGTATCAAAAGCATTAAAGTATGTTTTTTGAATCAGAAGTGATTCTATAAGTAATGTTTAGTGAAGTTCATGCATCAACAGAACATGGATTGATCCTCAGGATTTAAGAATCAAACACACAACAAGTGACCGTCCGCAAGTGTGCGATCTTCAGTGTCTTAGTGCGCACTTGGGCTTAATATTTTCAGCAGGACAAGAAGTCCAACAAGTGTTCTTTTGCATTAGATCTGTGTTTAGAATTTGTGTTTGGCTTTGGACGGAAGAAAGAAGTGTTTGGTGCAGGTTGAAAATGTTCGATGTTTTGATCGTCACAGGAGTTTCTCCTTGATTAGTCTGAAGTACAAAAGCATTTTTAATGTTCTGTAATCATCGTGTCAGATCATGCTGCTTTGTGACATACTTCATGATATTTACACTGATTTACATCATAAAAAGCTGAAAAGTCAAGAAAATTTCTCAAGTTTCAAACATGTTTGTACGTCTGATCATCTCTGATGTGATTCTTCGGCTGTCAGTCAGGTGCTGTTCGCTTCGATCCAGCTCTCTGAAGAGTCACTCTTGATTCGCATCCTTGCCGAGAGATTTTGTCTATTTCTTCAGGAGAACATCTGATATATCCTGCGATGCGGTCCGTGTCATTTAGTCTGTGATAATACGAACAGCCAGATTGTCCCGAGAGGCGACGTCCAAGTGTTGCGGTCAGGAAGTTCCTGTTGTCGCTAATACAGTAGATTGGGGTGGTTGTCTTAGTAAACGAGTGCAGGAATGGGAAAATCAATCTTTGCTAAATTATTCACGAGTGCAGAAACTCTTAATTATCAGCGTTTTCAGTGATGAATTCCGGGTTTGATCTACAATCGCTTGTTATAATCACTGATTTGAGCAGGTTTGTAAGATGAACAACATGAGATGCTGAAATACTAAAGCAATGGCGTGTAGAAAAAGAATGAAATGTCTTTTGTTGTGGTTTGAGATTGTTCGTGTCAACTGCAGAATTTGAGCAGTCATTATTTGTGAAGTTCGTCGTTTTTATTATTAAATATTTAAGCTAATTCGATCATTTCATCTAATGCACAATTACATGAGAAACGATCTTTGATTGTAATTGTGATTGGATTAATAGAATTCTTATTGTGCATTTTAAAAAGTGATGTCATGATTACAGCTATTGCAATTTATTAATCGTGAGAAAATATCTAAGCATTTCATTTCGTGCTACAAAGGTTTTATTTAAATGTAAAAATGAGATTTGTGTCATGAATTCCTCTCCCTCGTGTCGTTCCTCACCTTCGTTCATCTTCAGAACACAAATGAAGATGTTTTTGATGAGCTTTATGACTCATCAGCATATAATCGACACTTTCAAGGTCCAGAAAGGAAGTAAAGACATGTTAAAACAGTCACGTGATGCAGTGCTTCAAGAGACCTTTACTCAACAATCTCTTCTTCTCTGTTATTATCCTCGCTTCCGTCTGAACGCCGGCTCGGTATTGGCCGAAGCTGATCATGTGATCAGACGCATGCGTGTGACGCTGACGCAGGAGCCAATAATGAGTCGTTCTGACGGAGAACCTGGAAGAGCTGGACGTGAACAACATACGAGAACGACACAGAAGAGATTGTTGAGTAAAGTCAGAAAGTATTGTGTCTCTTGATCCACTGCATCACGTGACTGTTTTACTTTCTGGACCTTGAAAGTGTTGATTATATTGTTGTCTATTGAGTCATAAATCTCATCAAAAACATCTTCATTTGTGTTCTGAAGATGAACGAAGGTCTGGAACGACATGAGGGAGAGGAATTCAAACAACTTCTATTCTTTTCTTTTTTTCCTTATTTGTATGTTTGGTCATTTACAGTATATTCATAAATATAATGTATATATAGTGTTTAATCTACCATAATGAAATGAAAATAATTTAAAACTTCTCACAAAAACATAAACGGTTGTTTTGCTCCATTGCTTTGGCAAAGTATCTGTCAAAGAAACTAAAATCAGAAGTGTGAGATGGTTTAATGCTCTTATCTAATTGCAGAAGACTGCGATTTAATGATTTCCTCTGCGCTGCGTGTTTCAAAGTGAAGTGCACACTTTAACAGGACGGGCTCGTGATCCGGTGTGTCCGGTGCCGTGTGTTTAGCGTGCATTAGCCGCCACCGGTTATGCAGTTCTTCCACATTTGCATAAGATGATTACAGCGTTTCACGAGATTTGTAAACCTGTTTTTACAGAAACTGTAATTTGTTGCTAAAATCTGCGGTCAAAGCTCAAGGGTTTTTGCAAGTGAAGAAATTAGGACAAAATTATGTTAATTTACCTACTTTCGCATCAAGTAAAATAAACTTTTCATTCACGTTTCATTTTACAGTATGTAGGCTATCATAGAAATAATTATTATTTTATTGTAATCGCTCTTCCTAAATCACTAACGTGAGTGAAATGTAGACACGATCACAACTAAAACAACGTTCAGACTTTCTTTGTTTGATTTGATATGAAATGGATAAGTACATATTTAATGAATATTACACCATTTTAACATGATTAAAAATACAAACGGAGTTACCGAAAACTGAATCTTTGTCAGAGAATAGACAGAATTCAGAATGAGAATGCTTCCTTTCATTTATTTTGAAGAAGATCTGAGCTGAATTGTCCGTTGTTGCTTTCCGTACGGTTATAAAAGACATGCAAAATGATATTCAAACCCACATTAGATGCTTTTAACATTAAATAAAGCAGCTGAGATTATCATTGTCACACTTTGTGATGTTGTTCCGTCGCAGGAAAAATAGAAACCGTTTCTAAAATACAAAATATCTATATGTTTTATCGCGTGTCGTGGTTTGGACACGGTTACGGGACTCAAATCCTGTGGGAAACACCATGTATTTTACGCGTTTATTTGTCACAGTTTTGTTTCAGATTGCTCCGTGACGTATTACAGCGCAGGAAACGTTTATATGTTTGCCAACAAATGACTCTCCACATTCTAATCGGGATATTCCGTCGCATGTTGACCAAGTATCTTCTGTACGTTTTGGCTTTTTCCCAAGAAATGGGCAAGACCGAACCTGCCGTCGCCCGTGATCAGATACTAAAGCACTCGAACGCAGCAATTACAACGTCAGAAGTGGTAAGTAGGAAATTTCCGAAAGCTCAGTTACACTTCAGATTAATTATGCAGCTCAACTCTCAGCTATAAATACAAGTGAAGTTCCGTTTAAGAAGATCTGTTCTCCAAAAACCCAGTCCACGTTTGTTGTTCGACGCACCTTCGGCCCTTCATACCTGTTGAAGCACATCTTTGCTGCCTGTATTAAGCATTCGATGCACAAATGATTTGAGTCGTCCGTCAGATAAAGGCCGTTGGAAGATAATCACACCTGAGTCGGTCGGTGTTCTCACAGTTATGATTGAAGACACGCGTCTCATGGGTTTCAGGTTTTAATAATCAGAGTTGATCTAAAGTTGCACTGGACTGTAATGCGGTTTGGCGCAGTCCTCCCACATATGAGATGGCGGGTGTTCGGTCATATTTAGCTGGAAGGGCTGCTGTAATTTTGACAAGGAGTCGTATCACGATTGTTTGTGGACCTGAGCGTGGCGTACGCTCCGGATCCGGCGCCGGCCTCCGTGTGCTGAGCTTGTCTTACGGTGTGTGTGGTTTTGTGTTGGGTTTGCAGCAGCACAGGCAGTATGCTGTGCTTTTTTTTTTTTTCTTGGGAGATTTGAAGAGCTATTTATAGACGCTGCCGGAGCATGTGCTGCGCCTCCCTCCCGCTCGCTCATCTTTGCCTCCCAGATCCGTGATGTTGTTAGATTCTCCTTCCTCATCTCGCACCTTTCTTCCTCTTAATTCCCGCTTTTTCTTTTCATCTGTTGTTCTGTCCTCGTTTTCTGTTTCCTCCGCTCTCTCCCTCGGTGCGGTTCCTCGCTGCTTTCGGCACGACCACCCCTCCCTCCTTCCCTGTGGATTTCTGCTTGTGAATTATTAATGGTTGCTGGATGGCAGTGACTGGGGGCAACACTAAGATTCGGAGCTCTTACGGAGGATAACCGTCAGTTATCTGCCTCGAGAGAGGACTGAGAATGAGACATGACCGTAGATGGACAGACAGGGCCACCGCCGCGTTTCACTGACGCTGTGCAGAACTACACGCTTATAGTGATGCACTAACATACATTTTTATCTAAACCAAATTTTAAAGTTTGGGTATCCTTTTTTTTTTTTTTGGAATACAGGTTACATTTGAAACGTGATGCGACTTAAGCCCAAAGTAAAGTTCGCATGTCCCTGTCTGCGCACCGTCCGCACTATGTCATCGATTACGTCGACTGCGAAAATACGTCGACGCGTCGCACTGTTTACATTGATCTGGCGTAATGGCGGCTTCTGCTCCTGGGAACGGATAAAGTTCCATTCTATCACAAAAACCCAGACCACGATGATCAAAAGTATGGGAATACATTAAACAGAGGCCGAATAAAACGGTCCTTTGTTCCCCTTGCAGAACCGAAATGGCGTCCCACCTGTGGAATTGATCTCTGACAAATTTTTGCGCGCTCAACATCATATTTTGAGCGTGCAAAAGGGCATTTCGCGCGTGAACTGAGTTGAATATTTCGAGCGAACGAAAATCAGTTTTGCATTTCAAAGAAGTTTATTTGGATGTGCGCGGACGTTCTCAAGGTTTGAGTTGCTCGCGCTCCTGCGCGCTCGCTAAGACTCGCTGCATCACAGACAGAGCAAGAGGAAAAACAGACGTTTGTTCAATGGCTTGAACACGATCAAAGTTCCTCTAAGACTGTAGAGAAAGTCTTTGACACTCTTCATGTTAAAGTTCAAATGTCTTCCACTGGACGAACACACATAATGACTTATTTTTAATCAAAATCAAATCGTATTGTTACATAATGGCGTGTCCCAGTGTTTCTACACATCAATGAACTGCTACTTTAGTTCTAACTTCTTACGTAAAAAAAGATCACTAGATTAATAAAAAAGCTTAATAAAAATAATCGTTAGATTAGTCGACTAATCGGGAAAAAAAAAAAATCGTTAGATTAGTCGACAGAAAAAAATAATCGTTAGTTGCAGCTCTAGTCCGCACGTAATTTTCGTCCGCGTGCAGCCTAATTCGTGAGGACAGCACAGTGTGCGAGTGACTTAGCGCTTGAAAACAGCAGTCCACCTGACCAAACGCGTCTTTACGCGTTCACGGCCACAGGAGTATACTGCGTTAATTGAAAGGCTCGCTTGCTCAGATGTGCGCGGAAAATGAACGTGGAAAACGAAGCCCATCCGGGCCTTTTGTGTTGCAGTTAAAATCAAGCATGCGTTACTGCATAAGCATCCATCTTTGTCAATACTACTCGGTCTGAAATAGCGATGCACTGAAATTTTTACCAAAACCAAAAAAAAAAAAAAAAAAAGTTGCAAATAGCCAAAAATGTTATTTTGGTTTAGGTATTGTTTTTTTTTTTCGTTTTTGTGTTTTTCCAAAAAGGGTCACGTTTTTTTTTTTCCACTTAAATCAAATCACGATATAGACTAGTGAATATGAATATTAAAAAGTGTAAAAAGACTGTAAATATGTGTGAATGAACGGCGCAGACGCAAATTTTAACAGTAAAGCTCGATAAAATTTAATTTTATATGATTAAAAGATCAATTAAATGAATTTTTTATGCCTTCATTTGACTGCCAGAAAAATAATAAAATGGATAAAATAAAATACACAAAGAAACATTTCATAGAAATGTTCAAAATAACTTTTTGTTTTAATGAACCATTAAAATGGTTTAAAAAAAATAAATGTAATTTTTAGGAAATGTGGGAAAAAATAAAACTCATAGGGCCCCAATTTGTTTCTTTTATACTTTATATATATATTTTTTATTCCTGTTCTTTTATGAACTGTTGAATTTGAAGAATTCATAGAGCGAGAGATTTTTGTAATGTTAGTAAATGTTTTATTTAGTGGTATTTTACATTTATTTCTCAATGTAAATGTGACGTACATTGAAGCGATTTGTGTTTTCTCTCTCTGACCCGGTGTGACTTATTTATATAAAATTTTAGGTGAGTATCAGTGATAATATTAAACCATTTTGGTGCATTTTTTTAGTTTTATAAGAATAGTTCAAGCTGTTGTTTTGTTTGTTTGGAGCACAACAGGTGAACTTTAGAAGATCTTCATGCAGATCTTTTCCATACAACAACAGTTTGTACGCTGCAAAGCTCCAAAACACAGAAAAGAAAGAAACACAGTAAACCACCATCATCATGTCTGTACTCCCGACAGACGTTCACAGATAAACTTTTGTGCTGAAAGTTCTGTGCAGAAATTCTTCAAAAGACCTCATGAGGATGAGTAAAGAATGACAGGAAGTCTTCAGTGTGAGGTGAGCGCAGGAAGGGTTGTGTCTGGAGACATTACTGGAGATGGACAGTAAAAGCAACACAGACAGACAGCACAAATACACACGCACATCTCCAGTTTCTATTCATCTGCAATAAAGCCAGGATTCTCTTCCCAGCTGGTTTTGCTTCGACGCACAGATTTCCCATCAGATGGTGACCCACTCAACACATTGTCATAAGATGTGAACTCTTGTAAAGTTGGACTGATTGGTAAATTAGCCTTTTCCTCTTCTTTTGTAGGTTTGCAGTTGGTTTTACAAATGTTAATAGTGCAGGTCAGGATGACAGGACTGGTTCTTTGATCCATCCAGAAGTTATAGGCCAGAATCCAACTATATGCAAACCAGTGGATTGCATGTGCAGATTCTTGTTCTTGTGGTGGTGATGAACTTCCGTATGAATGGGAATGATAGTTTACTAGCAGTTTCTGTGTGAAAATTGTTTTAAAGGCGACCTAAAATGCCTCTTTTACTAGATGTAGCAAGTCTCACGTTTCCGCAGAATGTGTGTGTGAAGTTTCAGCTCAAAATCCCCCACAGATCATTTATTATAGCTTGCTCAAGTGTGAGCAAAAACTCGCTGTTTTTGTGTGTGTCCCTTTAAATGCAAATGAGCTGCTGCTCCAGAAGAGGGCGGAGCTTTAACAGCTCAACAACAACAAAGCTGGAGAATCTCACGCAGACAAAAATGAGGAAAGTGTTCAAACTGATGGAGAGACTCAGGAAGAAGTTTCTGAACGGTTAGTGGATAAATTGATGTAGTTGCTGTGGAGTTGATCAACTCATCACTAGCATGTGTCGTCACGCTCATCTTTTTTCCTCGAATCCACCCTCGTTTGTGAAGCAGTCCGGCGTAAAATGACGGCATCAACAACACTCGACTACAACAACTCTAAACATGGCCCCGCCCCCTTTGTTGAGTGTTCTTGGGGGCGGGGTTTATGTAAATTTTAGGGTTTGTGATGTCACTAACCCAGGAGGAATCTCGTAGTCCCGTTTAAAAAGCGATTTCTGTAAAAGAAAATATTTCTGTTTTCATTGAACTTTGAGCGTCGTAACTTTACAGATGTTGTTTCTGCTCAAACAGCAACATCACACACTAACTAACGTTAAAAAAAAGTGTTGTAAAGAATGATGAAACTAAGTTATTGCACCCAGAACATACACTTTCTCTTATACAAATGTATATATATATATATTTTTAATCTATAATGTGGAAGAATCCTGTCCCATGTTCATTTATCTAGAGTGTCGCTTTCATGAGTGTTGAGTTTCTCATCAGTGCATTTACGCTGTCTGAGAGCGAATGAGTGAAGGAGACGGGAGGGAGGATGAGTAAATGAGCGCATGCTCACTCTCAGAGAGAGAGAGAGAGAGAGAGAGAGAGAGGCTGTGCTTCATTCAGAAAAAGCAGGGGGGCGTCAGAAACGGAGCGAGGGAGGAAGCTAAGCGGAGAGGTGGAGATCTGTCTGTTCTCTGTTAGAGTGGACTGAAATGCGTTCGCTGCCGCCTCGGAGCCGCAAGCACCTAATGATGCGGGGAGATCAGCGATAAATCAGCCGATATAGTAAGCGGTGTGTGTGTGTGTGTGTGTGTGTGTGTGTGTGCAGGCATGCATGTGAAAAGTCTGAGTAAAAGAGTATTGCATCTATTGGCGATTATAAAATCACACTCTGAAACGCTCTACTTATGACTAAACCATCAGGTGCATTATGGGAAATGTAGTCATAAGCTCTGTGAGGTGCGAGACGGGGGAAAAATGGGTTAGAGAGTTCGGAAGAGATGCGCCGAAGTTTGTTTAAAAATGTGAATCCGAGCGGTTTGTCTCCATTCAGAAATCCGCAGCTTTCTGACACATGCCGTCGGTTTTGACATCATTTGCTGACGTCAGGTGGAGCTGTTGGAGGCGAATGAGCCGTGGTGTTTTCTTGCATGCAGAGTGTCATGGAATTGTTTCGCTTCAATGCTTCAGTGAAGCGCGTGTCGATGAGCGACGGGCTTCGGTGTGGGTCAGTCGGTCGTGGGTGTGCGTGTTCAGCGCGCTCCTGTCTGCCCACTCGCGTGCAGGTCGATAAAGAGAGAGTGTTTGCTGAGGTAATGAGGAATTCCCTTTCACTGTGTCCTTGCGTCCTCGTCACCCACACCGGGGGCGAATCGCTGCAGGAGAGAGGCATCATTCATGTCACGCCGCCGCTGATGAGAGGAGTGTGTCAGAGCGGAGGAGATGAGAACGCACAGGACGTCAGGAGGAGGCACGGGGACATTCACAAGAACTTTGTTCATAAAGGAACTGACATTTAAAGGGTTATTTCACCCAAAAATGAAAATCCTGTCATTTACTCACCCTCATGTCATTCCAAACCTGAGACTTTCCGTCCCTCCTTTGATAGTCTATGCAACTGCCATTTTGACGCCGCAAAAAGTTCATCAAGAGATTGTAGAACTAATCGATACGAATCGAGTGGTTTAGTCCAAATTTTCCAAAGCGACTCGATCACTTTATATGATGAACAGATTCAATTTAGACTTTTATTCACAATTAAACATTCATTAATGATCTCAAACATGCTTGATTGACGTGCAAGAACCAATGAGGTTCATTCTCGCGCGTCAAGCTTGTGTTTTTTCTATTTACGTTTGCTGATCAAGGTTTATATTTCAATAAAGCATAAATTCAGTCTGTTCGTCGTATAAGATTTGGACTAAATCGCTTTAGTCATATGGATTAGTTTTACGATTTCTTTATGAACTTCTGACACGTCAAAATTGTAGCTGCTACTGTCAATGGACGGACAGAAATTGAAAATATCTTAATTTGGGCTTCGAAGATGAACGTCGTGAGGGTGAGTTTTTGGGTAAACCCTTAGATTTAAGATTATGAAGTCAAAATATTTTTATATATTTAAAAAAAAAAAAATGCCCAGATGAATTAATCCCAATAGCTGTTTTTGTAATTGCGAATTGAAATTGCGCTCAATGCAAACACAAAAGTTGTTTATGCTCGCATGAGGTGGTTTTTCAGGCAATTCGAGAACCACAAAACCGCTATGGAAACTTTTTTTCGCATTTTCAGGTCACCTGACATACAGTCACATCATCTTCCTTTAAAGATGTTTGTACAGAAGATGAGACGGGGTTCTTTTCTTTTCTTTGCATCTCTTTCCTCACGTCTGTTTCACCTCATAGATGCAAGAAAAGAAAACAAGGACGGGGTGATGATCGAACAAAATCTTTTGTGTATATTTTGATCCTCGAGGGATCTGGGGATCCTTATGTTTTTAAAGTTTGACATCGAATACTAACAGTATTAATCAATTAATAATGGAGTTAAAACCGTATTAGATGCGTTTGGACCGGTGCATCCTCGCTCATAGCTTTCTCGCTCGTTTTAGTCGGTTAATGGAAGCGTCGTCATTTCGCAATCGTTTTTTTTTATCGACATTTAGAAAATATCGCAGATGATATGCGCAAATCTGTAATGGAAACGTGGCCAGTAAGACCAGCAACATGCAAAAAGGTAAGTTTTATTTCATGCTTAGCTGGAATATGACAATTGTTTTGGCCTGTATTTTAAATCGGCAGTATAATCGATGTGAATATTCGTTGTATCGCACAGACGCGCATGTTCCCCTGCAGAGCCCGAACCCTCCGTGTGCTTCTCCACCTGAGCCTCACGCAAACACACACGGGTTATTTTTGAACACAGTGTGCCAGAACACGGTGTCAGTGAGGGAGAGAAACAAAGAGCGAGAGAATCCTCAGCAGAGATGGGAATAAAGCGAGAGAAATGGAGACTGCACAGTGCTGCTCTCCTGAATAAAGTATCTGTGTCTATAAATAACACGCAGCGCGCTCAGACTGTTATTTAGCCACATTTCTCCTCCTCATCCTGTAACGCTGATTTGATCATTCACCTTTTCATTTTGCAGCATGTACTGTCTCCATTATTAAGGAACGGAGCGGTTATTTGGAAATGAATCCCGTTTGATGGCTTGGGTGTGTGACGGTGGTTTCTGCTTAAGCGCTAGTATGAATGTTTGCATGTTATAATTGAGGTGTTTTAGTGATGTGATGAAACCTGTAGCATTGAGTAGGACGGCGTGAAATCGTAATATGGCTCAGTGCGATTGTCAAATCGAATATGTGCGTGGCGTGTTTCAGAGTGAAGCGCGGCGCTGTTTATTTGCACACGTGATCCAGTGTTTTCAGCGTCTCAGAGCGACAGGAGATGCTGCTTGAATCGCTTTAACATGCATTTGAACATGAAAAGCACTTATAAAATATAGCTGTATTAAATACTCTTTTATTTTACAGTGAAATATTACATTGTGCACCTGTTGGGTGCTTTCTTCGGTTACCCATTTAGGATATAGATTTGTGTATATATATAACCGACACAATATATATATATATATATATATATGTTTTTTAAATTTATTTAGTACTGTTATTACTATTATAATTATATTTTAGTATTATATATTAGTAAATATTAGTATTGTAATTTTACAGATGTACTGTAACATTAAATAATTTAATTAAATACTGTTATTTACAGTAAAATATTACAATAGTATTTCTTTATAATTCTTTGATATTTTTATTACTTATTACTATTATCTATTTTATATATATATATATATATATTTATTTATTTTTTCTATGATTAATAACTAAAAATACTATATATATATATATATATATATATATATAGTATTTTTAGTTATTAGTCATAGAAATACTACTGTAATAAAATAAGTGTATTTAATAAAAATGTATTTAATTTTACAGGACATCTGTAAAATTACAATACTAATATTTAATAATGACTTTAATAAAACAATATAATAAATAATAATCACCATTATCATTATTATATTCATTTTTTTAATATATATTTTTGTAACCCTACAAACAATCGCAGGAATTCTGGAGCTTTTATTTAATTCCATTTGTAATTTTGTATTAGAAAAATCTAAATTAAATCATTCAGACGAGCACCGTTCATAATTTCTTCTAAAAATGTAAAAATATCTATCCGTAATAGACTTGTAGGACAGTTGCCTGAACAGCGAGTCGGTTTTGTAATCTGTGTAGCCTGTATAATTAAACTCTCATGACGACTAGTCAATTTAGTCAACCATCATTACCAATCCACACAATCCCACGTTTACTGATGGCATATTTTGCCAAGTTTACCATGTTTTTTTTCCTTCTCTGAGCTCATTTTAATACATTAAATCAGAATCCTGCACATTCCCCACCATAATTTATGCCTAAAATGTGTTAAAATTATGCAGCTCTGTCCCTGCCCTCATGAATATTAATGAGATGAATTAGTTTTGAATGACGTGTAGAACAGCTGACGGATTGTGAAGAACGGAGTCGCTCGACATATTGTTCGTGACTCACGCAGATTCTGACAACGACACGCAAGATGTCCGAGCTCTGAGTCAACATGTTCACCGAAAATAAATATTTAGCCTTTTGTTATCTTGTTATCGAGCTGTGACAGAAATTACCCAGCTCTCATTTAGCTCAATGGACTGAATATCGTGCTGGCCTGGAGACCAATTGTGTCTCATTTGCAACATGCCGCACAATCCGGTGCGTTTATTATCGTCGCAGTTGTCGTAACGGAACTGCTGAACGCAGCTTTCCTCTCAGATTCAGTGGAAAAGCATCTTTAAACGGCTAAATGAGTAAAATTAGTGCACAACTTGAGCTGTAAAGTGCACAAGACTCACGACGTGATGCATACTTGCAGTGATTAGAAGCCGAGAAGCCACACGAGGACCGTTTCGTAACTTGTGTCGGTTTAACATTATTGCGTGTCTGTTGAAGGTGGAGGTGTTTTGGCACACTGCTCTCTTTCAGGTCCTCTGTGGGTGTGTATTGTGCTGCTGATCCTGATGGTTCTGCCTCAGTGGTGTTGTGTAGCAGGTGTGGTCGAGTCTCTTCAGGTTCTTCATACTTGCTGTGAACCCGCCGTCATTCACCGGCCATCTGCTCATGTGACGCGTACCTTGACAGATCTGATCCTCATCCACTGCGAATCGTCAGATCTGATGCGACACGTTAGAAGTGGTGGTTAACTAGTTTACATGAACTAATAATGCACTTATTAGTCTTTGTTCATTAACATTATTAAAATCATGAGCTTATTAAAAACATTAATGGACTGAATTAACATGAGCAATGATCAGCTGTAGTTATATTAACTAATGTTAACAGAGATTAAGAAATACAGGAACAAATGGTTAGTTTGTTAGTTAGTCTTACCCAAATCGTACAATTAACCTCTATATGTTAATTATTCTGTATGTTGTTATTATTGGCTCTTTGAAAAATTGAGTTTGTTCTTTTTTTCTAAGTCACTTTTTAATGTAAATTTTACATTTCCTATTGTAAATTGGGGCGAAAAATTAATTTTGGGAAAAAATTTAAAATGAGTGATTTTAAAATGTGATTTCTAGATGTGGTTTTACAAAATTTGGTCAAATTTATTTCAATTTGCTTATTTTTATTATGATAATACTTATTAATAATAATAGCAATATTTATTATACAAAACAACCAAAATATTGAACAAAATAAGTGATTATTTTTAAATAAATTAAGAAAAATAATATAATAGCAATAATAATTTTATTTTAAAGTAAAATTTACTGTCTTAAAAATATAGCTGCAAGCATTAATGAATGGGGTTCAAGCATTTTAAGGCCGTTAAGCACATGCATAAAAATATTTTTTTTGTTTTATGTAGCAAACCTGTAACCATCTCGATCCCCCGGTGGCTGATTTCATTGTAATTTCTCACAGGCCTCTAGAGCCGTGAGTTTCGTTCCACTCGGCCTCCGTTAACCTCGTCTGATCGCTTAATGACACGTTTTTTGAGATGCGTCAATGTCCTCATAGACAGTCATGGCGGCTCAAAGACACTGAACGCCGATTTTCAAGCACTAATGGTCAAGTAGTTATAGCCGTTTTCATGTTTTTTCCTGTTATAGCGCCACCAAGTGGTCAGTCGCCACATTCTTTTTCACACGAGCACAGAATGAGCTCTTATGTCAGTGTGCCAAGTTTGGTGAAAATATCTCACTGCGTTCACGAGTTACAGCCATTTTAGTAAAAGTGACTCCGCCCACTTTGAACGTTTTGGCGGCGAGCGCGAGTCAATTTCAATGCTAACGATGTGGGGGGAAATGCCAAGTGTCACGCTTCATTCTGAACAATGTTGTGTAATTAAACTGAAGCCTTTTGCGATTTAATTACGATACTACTAAGCCATATTGCGATTTAATTTTATTTCAATGAATCGTCATGCGGTCCTTTTTCTGTTTTTGGTGCGTTTCTACGTCAGGTGAGTTCAAACCTAAATTTGCTTTATTCGTAAACGCTCATGAATTGTCAACGCATGACTGTTTTTATCTTTTTGGCCTGACGGATTGAAAGGATTCATGTTTCTTCCTGACGACTTCCCCAGTAAAATCGATCGGTTCAAGCGTCACCGTTGTGCTTCAGTTTGAGAGTTAATCTGTGCTGTCTGTGTGCTGGTGTCTCCTTTGCATACTAATGACCAACCGTGGGAAAAAGCCGTATAATTGTGTGTAATTTCTGTGTGTGTGTGTTTGCTAGAGGAGCGATTGAGGAAGGGAAAAATCAATACCAACCCATGGAGAGCAGCTAACTGTGTAATTGGCTTCAAAGCCATCAGGTTCACTGCTTTCCCCTAAAGTGAAATCAGCAGATAGTGTTAATAATATATATATACAGTAGCAGCACATGCGTGTGACTGTCTGAAACATGGATGCCCTCGCTTTAAAATCAATATCACGTTGTTTTGATGCGTTTCCGCTCTCAAAACACTTAGTGATTCTCTCTTGTGAATTTTTTTTTGTTTAACTAATTTTAAATTTGTTTGTGTCTTTGCTTGACTTAATTTTAAAGTTGTTCTTGGAGTTTAAACAACAAGCGACGTGACGAATGTAACGGTTGGATAAATGCTGAAGAACTAATTCTTCATGATGATCTTTGAGCTCTTTGTGAGATGATTTTGTGACATTTACTTATTACTTAAACATTCGCTTATTGAAAGGTGTGTTATAATGAAGCATAACCCGAGATCGGAGAAAAGTGATTGATCTTCACTAGTGTCTCGGACTGCTTCTCGTCTGCCTTTTTGTGCCGTTATTGGACTGCTGGCATATGGACGGATCAAGTATTTTTGCGGCCATCTGTTTGTTCATATGAAGCAGTTTTGAAATTCACAGTCATATTTACTGTGCACCTCTCGACTCAAATCACGTGTTGTCCCACTTTAGCGGCGTATTGAGTGTTTAAGGGGTGTAACTTTATAACCGGCAGTCATTTTATCCAGACGACATGATTGTTGGGATTATTTTTAAATGTTTAAATTAAAATTTGTTGGTTTAAAGGGTTAGTTCACCCCAATTAAATTGTGTCATTAATTCCTCGCCCTCATTTCGTTCTCTACCTGTAAGACCTTCGTTCATCTTCAGAACACAAATGAAGATATTTTTGATGAAATCAAGAGGTTTTTTTTTATTTATCCTCCACTGAAAGCAACGAAATGATCACGTTCAAGGTCCAGAAAGGAACTAAAGACATTGTTAAAACAGTTGACGTGATGCAGTGCTTCATGTTATGAAGTGACGAATACTTTTGTGTGCAAAAACAAAAATAACAAATTTATTCAACGATTTTTCCTCTTCCCTGTCAGTCTAAGTAATTGGCGCAGTGCTGCATTTCCATATTTGCATACGAATGCTGGCTCATTATTGGCCAGCTCCTGCATGCATGTGACGCTGACGCGCCGTGCTGATCATGTGATCAGGCGTTGGCCAATAGCGAGCCGCCGTTTGGACGTAGAACCTGGAAGTGCTGCAACGAAAATAATGTAGAAAGAGAGGAGATGAATTTGTTGAATTATCATAATTTTTGTTGTGTTTTTGCACACAAAGTGTTCTCGTCGCTTCAGAACATTAAGGTTGAACTACTGCAATCACGTCGACTGTTTTAACCATGTTTTTACTACTTTTCTGGACATTGAACATGCTAATTTTGTTACTTTCAATGGAGGATAAAATAAACCTCGGATTTCATCAAAAATATCTTAATTTGTGTTCTGAAAATGAACGAAGATGATAAATCCTGTCAATCAAGAGGGCGAAAAAATGCACTGAATTTGAGAAGAAAATGCTAAGAAACCAGTTTGATGTTCAATATTTATTGTAATTATATGAATTAATAACATTTAGAAAGTTAAGAAATATTAATTTAATCTTCAGAATTTAGTTATTGTGTTAATATTAATTTTAGAAATGTTTGTTTATAACTGATAGCAGTTACTCTGAAATGGATAGAATAAACTTTTTATTTGCATTTCTTTCGAAATATAATAATTAAAAAATATAATTAATAATTTCAATGAAATTATCTTTAATTTAAAAGAGGTGTAAAAGGCGTAACCCCCAAACTATCGGAATCGGTATCGGCAGATATCACTCTGAATAATCGGCTATCGGTGAAGAAATTTAGTATCGGTGCATTTCTAGTTACTAATAATATTACGTTTTTTAAAAAAACATGCAGAAACCTAATTTTTATAGAAAAAATGTAAATATTCTACTATTAAATGTACCATACTGAACTGACGATAAAATGAGCGCTCTACACGCTTTGTGTAATTCAGTCATAATATGAAGAAAAGTTTTAGTTTTTCATGAGACTTTGTGATTTTTTCCTACTTTCCCCCAAACATTACAGAGTGGAAACGGCTGATAAGCCACTAATTGCTCCTCTGCCGCCATCTACTGGTTATACTGGCAATTTCACTTTTTTTTTAAATAAGTTTGTTTGCTTCGAAGTTTTCCTTCATCTTTAAAACTTTTAGTTTTACAAATTATGACATTAAATCTCTAAATGTGATCCAAGTTTAATATTATTTTTGAAGTGCTGAAGTCTTTCTATTTCACTCCCAAAAGTTTGCATGAACCCTTAAATGAATAATGTAAAAACATTCGACTATTTCTGTTGGCATTACTGGAGAGCCTTGTGTGACTTCATTGATGGCACAATATTTCTCCTGGTTTTAAATCAGCGCTGTTTGATCCGATACCTGTAGTTTATAACAGAGAATACTTTAATAATAGAGAAGCCGAATTTAAATGCCTCCCACTAGATCTGGCTGCGATGTTATTCATTTTAATAACACTTTCTCATTGGCTCTCCCAGCGCTCTGTAGTAACAGTCATGTGATATAGATGTGATGTGATATAGATCGGCCCTCAAGAACCTCGTGCTGGTCGTGATCTGGAGCCTTTTGGAATTGTTTTATTGAACTGATTTTAACAATCAATCTTTTAATCATTTACTACTGAAGTTTAAGTCAGAGATGCTCAAACACCCCTCAAGCTCATGATTGGACTGTCAAAATACTCTAATGACGAGGATTTAGAAGTCCAAGTGCTTTAAAATGATATTTTCGCAGTGGTTTTGCTCTCGATAAGCAGTCCTGAGTATCAAGAATATTCAGCGTTTTGCCAAATCCAAATTTAAAATGTCATTTCACTCTTTATGAGGAAAAGAATGGCGATAAATGGAGATGAGATTGTATCGGCACAAGCCCTAGTGGCTGACAGTGAACCGTTGTCTGGACACTTATTCCTCGGCGCGGTCAATCGGTGCCAGTTTGAGTGCCAGTCTGTGGCATATGCCAAGCTAATGCAATAATCCTGAATGCCTTTTTCTGTATCTTTATTTAAAACGGTTGTTTGAAGGTTTCGCCGCTCGCTCGCTCTCCGCTGAAGCAGCAGGAGGATGGATGAAAATAGACGTGTTTTTCCACACCGTCGAGGGCTGAGAGAGTAGAAGCTGTAGGAAGGAGAGTGAAAGGATGGGATACAGTGGTACCTGAGCAGATGGAGCGGCACAGCGTGAGGCGGGCGGTGCCAGGGATAAACACGTCACAGAGGGCACCGCTACTGAAACGGCCTCCATCAGCCATTTCAGATGATTGTTGAATATGCTGTGGAGCATTTTTGATTTTCTGAACTCCATAAAACCATTTCAAATGATTTATTTGGGGCAGCTGATGCATTTACTCTCGTTACTGCATGTGGAAACCCTGAGAAAAACCCTCTAAAAAAATGCTTAAAAAAGGACAAACCCAGTGATTGGGTTAAACCTTTTATTTGACCCAACTATTGTTTAAAAATTATATGTCTGGATTAAAATGAACCCAAACATAGGTTGGAGATTAAAAATCAGACACATAATTACTAGACACAACAATAATAATCAAAAGGTGAACATTTATTAATAAGCAATTTAATAAATGTTTATTAATGACTCATTAAGCTTATAAATGTTCATTTATTACATATTAATAAACATGCTTTGGGTTCATTTTAATCCAGCCTGATAGTAACTTTTAACAATAGTTGAGTTAAATAAAACTACCCAGCATGTGGGCAACCCAAAAACAACCCAATCACTGGGTTTGTCCATTTTCAACCCAGCATTTTTTTCCAGACATGTTCTTCCGATACTGATCCGTTCTTGCTTAGGTTTTGGGTTTCGTTTTCCGAGTGCTGGTGCTGTCTGTGCGCTTTCAGTTTTTGACCCTCTTGTGCTTCATAAAAATCGTTCTCAAAGAGTCTGTGAGATTTTGTTAGATATTGGTTGCAGTATTGACAGGTTAGCTGTTGAAACAGTAAGAATATGACCTCCATTTTTCCAGTAAAGTTCAAGCTGACCGCCGTTGCTCAATTGCATTGATTGTTAGCCAAAAGGGATATCCTTCTCAAATGGAGGTGTATTACTTCCCCTACACACAATAGATGGATCCAAGACATATTTAAGGTTTATGAGTTTCTCTGAGTCTTCACTGGGATCGTCTTGAATGTGATTAAAGGCTTCTTTTGCCAGCCTACTCTGAAAATATTTCATGTCATTTAGTAGATGGTAATCTGTTCATTTCTTTGACGGTTGATCATTTCAGTGTTAGCAATAAGCTTTGTTGTCCTGGTAAAAAGTTGATGGTACATTTCGAGTTTAAACATTATTTATTCTTCAGACATTCATTTTTTAATGCAGTAAGTATCAGCTGTGGTTCTGAACTGTACACACATTTGGTTTTTGACCACTGAAAATCTGTACAATTGACCAATTCACTCATGGAGCCGCATTGAGATCTCTAGGATTGAACCTTTAAAATGAAGACACCAAAAGGAAAGTTTAAGAACCAAAATCTAAAAGGATATCTTTAATACTTCTAGAGTTACAGACATGCAAACTTGAGGCGAAATGCACTTGTTTCCCATTTTAGAACGGTCACCGTTGGAATATAATGAAACACAGATTGATAAAGTCAACAGATTTATTTTATTTCAGATTATTTCTAATGGTTTTGCATTTGTTTAGCTATAATAATTTGAAGTCTCTTAAGCCTAAAAGAAAAAAAGTTGAAAACGATAAACTTGCAAGCGGTTCTCTGAATATGTTCGTTTTATTTCACATTAAGACCGATAACTATAATAGCGTTCACATCAATGCTCAATATCGATTTGTTTATTTGAACCACGAATCGCAGTTTTGTTGCTTTAAATGCTCGGGCACGTAGATTTTTTTTGTGGTTGTTGCGGGCAAAAATCCTTGATGGTGCGGCACGTTTCCTTAAAAAATGCGATGGAATATGCGGGATTTTTTTGCAATTTTATGCGATGAAATTGCGGGAACTTGCAAAAACTGCGGTTTGATGCAAAAGAGGGAAAAAAGGTGATTTTCCCCCAACATCCTGTTCTCTCTAGACTCTACCTTTATGTACAGAGTCATTTCTGATCACTTAATAGAGTTACTAAATCACAGAATATTTCAGTTCTCATCCTGTTTTATTTCAGACCTTCATTAACACACGACTCAAACTTACAAAACATTGAGTCGAACAAGTTCTGTCGCTTCACAAAAGGAATATTCAACAACTTCTGTAAAAATGAATAAATAAAATCTAAAAAAATAAAATGTGTGCTTCCAGTTTTACAGAGGTAGCTATAAAACACACATCTTCTGTTAAATTAAGTGCTTCCAATGCACAAAGTTCAATCTCTTACTGCAACGTGAATTATTTTACACACTACTAATATACAGCGTCGTCTGTGTTCTGACACGCAGTTGCACGGAGTGCAGAATAATTTACCCCACTGTCATGTGACGCACCAGAAACTGCTTCGCTCTTTTGCGCTTATTTTTGTTGGCGAATGAGAATGATCTGCGTCTTCATCACGGTTTCACCGTGAGGTTTGCAGATGATGTTCGTGTCACGCAATTACGTCACTTCATAAGGTTCCCATAGCAACAGGGGAAAATAACAACGCTTTATTTGTGTGAAGTAAACGCAACGTTTTTCAACTTCCTGCTAAGATACATGTGACTTTTTTTTGCAACGAAAATACAGGGATTATGAAATCACGCTAGTCCCGCATATTTTCCGGCTGAAATCGGCATTTAATGCGGCGTATTTGAAAAAATGCGACCCCCGCATAAATATGCGGACTTTGACTGATTATGCATGAAATCAAGCGATCGCATAATCGCGTCTCTCTGGAGGAACTGATTTAAAAGCAGGATGGATTCTTCAGTTTTTAAAAAAAATTCCTCTGAAAGTGATTCCAATGATATTGTTTTTAATGTCACAGTTGTGGGTTTCGCTATTAGAGCGATTATTATAACTTTTATGGTTATCGTTGTCATTCTTGTGCATTTAGTGTTTAAGGAATAACAACACCGTGAATCTGTAGATCCGCACTCGTTAACTGTGACTGGCCAGCAGAAGTCTTGATTGTGTTTCAGCTTGTGTTACAGAAATAGCCAGCATTATTGGCTGTTATTTCGCCTACTACCTGTGTCAGCCTGAAAGGAGCAGAACGACAGGATTGGCGTTGCTCTCGGTCTGAAGGCTGCACGGCGTGTGTGTTCTGACGGAGCGAACGCAGGGGCGTGACGGCTGGAGTGTGTTTGTTCTGCCCTCCAAACACACACTCGGGTTTTGGGGGGGGGGGGTGTAATTGGGGTACGGGGCAGATGTGCACCACATGGGGCGGAGGGAGATCTATTCTCTCTTGGTGACAGAGCCTGTTGCCATGGAGCTCCTCGTCCTATTGGCGGAGGCCTCGACCAATAGGACGGCAGTTTCATCATTGAGAATTTTCTCTGTCTCAATCGGAGGGAAGTGGAGATTGCATAAGGGTTGTAATGGGAGCCAAAACAGCCCCAGATTTCAACCTGACACACTTATTTTTAGAGAATAAAAGATGGAGATGGGCTGAAGGATATCTCTCCCACACAGTGTGTGTGATGCATCATGGTCTAGCAGAGAACCGTTTGTGTTATTCATGGTTTTGGTTCCTGTTCTTCGTGATGTGGGTCAGGGTTATTATTAACTAAAACTAAGACCATAAAACATTTTAGTTATTAAAAATACCAGTTGAAAAGCCAACATTTCTCATTCTCGTTTAGCTTAAATGAAGCAGCAGGAGGAGATGTGAAATAAAACTGAAGCTTAGTAAGAACTATATTTTTGAAAACCTAATAAAAACGACAAAAACGCATCATTTCATAGACGGGTAAACTTCTATAGCAGATATGATTTTTCAGAAAATACACAATGGCATTTCCAAAAAAAATTTAGTTAAATTACAATCAGATATAGAGAAAATGTAGAGCCAAAAATATTATAAATATTATCTACAATATTACTTTATTATAGTATTATAATAGTATTATTTTATTCCCTTGTAATGATGATGATGAATAATAATAATAATAATAAATAACTTTTGGGACAAAAAGTGTGAGCGTGTGAGAGAGTGAGCGTGTGAGAGAGTGAGCGTGTGAGAGAGTGAGCGTGTGCATGTGAGCGTGAACGAGCGAGAGAGTGAGCGTGTGCATGTGAGCGTGAACGAGCGAGTGAGTGAGTGTTCGTGTGAGAGTGAGCGAGTGAGAGTGAGCGTGTGCATGTGAGCGTGAGCGAGCGAGTGAGTGTTCGTGTGAGAGTGAGCGAGTGAGAGTGAGCGTGTGCGTGTGAACGTGAGCGAGTGAGTGAGTGTTCGTGTGAGAGTGAGCGAGTGAGTGTTCATGTGAGAGTGAGCGTGTGAGAGTGAGCGTGTGCATGTGAGCGTGAGTGAGTGTTCGTGTGAGAGTGAGCGAGTGAGTGTTCATGTGAGAGTGAGCGTGAGCGAGTGAGTGTTCGTGTGAGAGTGAGCGAGTGAGTGTTCATGTGAGAGTGAGCGTGTGAGAGTGAGCGTGTGCATGTGAGCGTGAGCGAGTGAGTGTTCGTGTGAGAGTGAGCGAGTGAGAGTGAGCGTGTGCATGTGAACGTGAGCGAGTGAGTGAGTGAGTGAGTGAGTGAGTGTTCATGTGAGAGTGAGTGAGTGAGTGTTCATGTGAGAGTGAGTGAGTGAGTGTTCATGTGAGAGTGAGCGAGTGAGCGAGTGAGTGAGTGAGTGAGTGTTCATGTGTGAAAGGTATGGAAGTTTGTTCACACCATGAAATAAAATGGGTATTGCGACTTTCTCACGATTCTGACTTTTTTCTCAGAATTATTATAAAGAGTTATAAGGTCAGAATTGTGAGATAAAAAGTCACAATTAGCCGTTTTATTTTTTCATTTAGTGGCGGAAACAATCTTCCATAGAAATGGTGGCAGACGTTAATATATAAAAGCTTATATATTAATTAATGAAAGATTCAAAGGAGAGAAAGATTGACTGTCACTTTGTTAGAAACACCTTTGCAACTACTTTCATTTTGCAATTTAATAAATAACAAAGTGTAATGCTATTAATGTACGTTGCCTTATTAAAAATGAAAATAGATTCAGTATATGAATGGTGGAAAACCTGCACCAGATTATAGGAAAACACACTTTTGTGCCACACAGCATTTATACGTACAGTAAGAAGGATATTTGAAGCTCAACATATTGTGCATAACTTGTGCTGATTTTGATTCAGGACGTGATCTAGAGACGGGACCCCCTCTGCAGACACACCTCTCTCTCTCTATAGGTTGTATAGCTCGTTCGCCCTCTCTCTTGCCGTCAGGTCATGTGACGTCATCCTCCCCCTCCCAGCCCACTCAGTCCAGTGGGACCGACTCTGACTCATCTCTCCTCCGCTGTTCTTTCAGTCCGTCCCTCCTTCTCTCATTATTTGTTTCCTCGCCGGCCCCGTCCTTCTGTCTGCGCTGTCGTGCTCGATCTGTTGAAGCAGGGAATCCTTCTGTGACGCATTTTCTCTGCAGTTCAGCGATCTGACCATCAATGAGCGTTCACACACACACACACACACACACACAGAGCCAGTGTTATAAAACCACAGCGCAGCATCAAGTCATTCAATCTCAGTCTGAATCTCACGAGAACTTCAACGCTTAAATTGATGCATTCAGACGGCACTTTTATCCGAAGTGACTTGCAAAAGAGGAAAAGCAATTCATGAAAGAACCAATTATCATCATAATACACTTTTATTAGACAACTAGAATATACATGCTGCGCATTTAGAAAACGAAGCCTTTGCAGCGTGACCTTATTTTGCTGTAGTTTTTATCTTGATTTTTTTTTTTAAGTGGTCATATATTTGCTTTTTTTCCTCCATTAGTATTTAACTTAATGCAAGACATTTAAACACAATATATATATTATGAACAAAGTCCTGGTGTCTTCATATCTTCTGTTAGGTGATGTTTCTCTGAGAGATGCCATTTATTATTAATGTTTTAAATATTTTTTAATTCTTTTTTTTTTTTTTTTTTTGATATTTCTATTTATTTAGCTATGTTTATTTTTGTATAGATTTTATTTTATCATTATAAAAATAATGTAGTAATTTTCACTCACCTGCAGAACATTAATCCTGGAATATATAATTAGGCAAATATAAATAAATTGATTATCAATTTTACTTGTTCACAATGTATATAAACAAAAACATTATTATTATTATTTTTAACCTGATATGCTCATTGTGTCGCCTCTGATATTTGCTTGTACCGCGGCGAGGTAACTTGACGATGGAATGGTGTATTAACTGGGTCAGTGTGTGTGTGTGTGTGTGTGTGTGTGTGTGTGTGTGTGTCATGTACAAGCACATGTGTGCACAGCTGCCCAGGTGTGTTGTGTAATGTTCCTGCTTGTGGTTTATTTTTATCTGACTCCATTGAGATCATGTGGTCGGTTGGCCGGCTGAGCGATGCCCTCCACTTCACACCTGAAGATGTTAGTCTTTGCTTCTCATATTCATGTTTAATATCTCTCTCTCTCTCTCTCTCTTGCTCTCGAACACAAGCGGCAGCGGCTGATGCTGGCGTCTCCATGACAACAGAAGGAGAGAAAGAGAGAGTGAATGAACGCTGTTCTCCCTCATTCACAGCTCTTCATCTTCTTCATGAGCTCTGAATTGATTCTTGAGGACGGCCTCGTTGCTGCAGAGCCCGTGTGTGTGTGTGTGTGTGTGTGTGAGGGAATGATTGGTCGGCGGTGTCATGTGCTGCTGGTGACGTCTTTTCTGCAGTCGGGAATCCCAGCTATTCGAGTGCGCTCTGTCGCTCTCCCCCGCCCGCCCGCTTCAGTCTCTCTGCAGTATGACGTCAGCGCTGGAGTTTCCTCCGCTCGCTCTTTCAGTCACTGCTGCCACCTTATGCGCTTTGACTAGTGCGCTCTTAAAAGCGTTTTGAGTGTGTGTGTGTTTTACAGCAGATTGCAAGTTCCTCTACACAGAGCCTGTTCCTCTGTCCACACACACACACACACACACACACACACACACATAAATCTATCTTTCATTGACGCACTGAAATCTCCTTACACTAACCCTACACTTTAAAAAATGCTGGGTTAAAAACAACCCAAGTTGGGTTGAAAATGACCCAAATAAATTACTCATTAATAAATCACATCACAACTAAGTGCCTGACCCAAACTGTTCCCCTAAACCTTCCCCTTTAGCCAACTGTAATCTTATCCCTGAAACCAACCCTCAAACGAGCCTGTAAAGGGCTCGCAGAAAGTGACGACTGGACAAAATGTCCTCACTTTACTCTCTTGGTCCTCACGCCGATGGTCTAAAACTCAAACTGGTCCTCACAAAGATAGTTGTATAAGTGCACACACACACACACACAGGTCTAATGTGTTTCTGGACGAATGCTCAGTAGCACTCCAGTCGTCTTTATTTTGTAATAATAAGATGCTGTCAGATTCCTCGTTCTGTCTCTGCTGTATGTGGTGTGAATACGCTGTGAATTTTCCTGCTTGCAGAAACTAGGATGACCTACATTTGCCGAAATGTGCTTTACACTGCGTTTGAGATACTGTATCCTACAGTGCAATACGTTCATCTTCCATTTCAAGTGTGACGAACGAACGGGAGGCGATATCATCATCCTTTATCACTTCGTTTGATCACACTGTCAACAGTCTGTACAAACATTGGATTAAAAATGTCAAATGATTTCTGCAGTGGTTCCACTCGATAGATGCAACATTCAATCAATATTAAATGGTATGTACATACAGTCACATGGGTTGTTTTAACACAGCAATTGGGTTGTTTTAACCCAGCGAATGGGACATTGTTACCCAGCAATTGGGTTGTTTTAACCCAGCGAATGGGACATTGTAACCCAGCAATTGGGTTGTTTTAACCCAGCGAATGGGACATTGTAACCCAGCAATTGGGTTGTTTTAACCCAGCGAATGGGACATTTTAACCCAGCAATTGGGTTGTTTTAACCCAGCGAATGGGACATTGTAACCCAGCAATTGGGTTGTTTTAATCCAGCGAATGGGACATTGTTACCCAGCAATTGGGTTGTTTTAACCCAGCGAATGGGTTGTTTTAACCCAGCAATTGGGTTGTTTTAACCCAGCGAATGGGACGTTTTAACCCAGCAATTGGGTTGTTTTAACCCAGCGAATGGGACATTTAAACCCAGCAATTGGGTTGTTTTAACCCAGCGAATGGGACATTTTAACCCAGCAATTGGGTTGTTTTAACCCAGCGAATGGGACATTTAAACCCAGCAATTGGGTTGTTTTAACCCAGCGAATGGGACATTGTAACCCAGCAATTGGGTTGTTTTAACCCAGCGAATGGGACATTGTAACCCAGCAATTGGGTTGTTTTAACCCAACGAATGGGACATTGTAACCCAGCAATTGGGTTGTTTTAACCCAGCGAATGGGACATTGTAACCCAGCAATTGGGTTGTTTTTAACCCAGCGCAATTGGGTTGTTTTATATATATTTTTTTTAAATTGTTTTCTTATATTTTATGTGCATGAACACACTTGCAAATATAGCTCATTCTGATCTCGCTTCAGTTGATTCGGTCATGCGACAGCCGTGTTAATTATTGCATACTGCTGTTTTTAAACTAATTGGAGGGTATGCAGTGTATACTACACATTCCTCAGGAAGTAGTGAGCTAGTATTTCATGCCAAACACAGTCGATGACTTCACGTTTGCAGGCATCCTTTTAGTCCCACACATGCAGCGTTAAAGAGATTCATGCCATCAGCTGCTGCATTCACTCTTAAACGCCCATGTCTTGCTTTAATCAATTTATATTGTGCGTTGTGTCTCATCTGACCGCTGTTTCTCTCCAGCAGGTGGAGCTGTGATGGTTGTGTGTGTCTGAGGGCGTCGTACAGGATGCAGGGAAACTGAGAAGACACTCGTACACCATGACGTCCCCCCCACCCTCTTCTCAGCCATAGAAACACACACACACACCGAAGAACACACACATCACACTACAGCCCCTGGTGTGTCAGGTAAAAAACTCAAATCCTGATCGCATGATGCTTGTAAAAAATCTAATTTTACTATAAGTGAGCGATTTCCTCCACTTTCCCGTCTGTTTCTCAGCCCGCTGTCTGGGTTTGTAAGGTGCGGGTTTGCGCTTTGAGGGAAAATGTCAGTGGTCTTCCCTCCCGACGGGATGGAGGGCGACGGCACGCTGCCCACCGACGCTCCCACTGGCATCCGTGGCAAAAGCAGCCCATCCGCTCCCTCTAAAGACACCAACGCAGACGGCACAGATCCTGACGACAACCTTTCCCAGGATGCACAGGTAACCAGCGCAGCTTTCAGAAACATTAGGGAGGAGACTTTAGACTGTAATCAAATTTTCAGCATCATTACTCCAGTCTTCAGTGTCACATGATCCTTCAGAAATCATTCTGATATGATGATTTGATGCTCAACAAACATTTATGATTTTTGGTGGAAACCTTGATACATTTTATTTTTCAGGATTCTCTGATTTATAGAAAGTTCAAAAGAAGAGCATTTATTAGAAATAGAACATTTTAAATGTCTTTACTGTCAGTTGAACGTGTCCTTGCTGAATAAATGCTAATTTCTTACTGACTTTTGAATGATTGTTAGACTTGAACATTAATGAGCATAAAATAGGTTGAAACTAGCTCATTACCTAAATGAAAAGCATAATGCACTAAACTTCAGATAAATCCTGTTCTGTGGCAGATTAGAGAGTTTTAATTGAACTAAATCAAAAGAAATGTGATTCAATGGTGATCAGTCACCGCACCAGAAATGTTCATTATCCTCGATACGTTCAATGAAATCTCGGTTGAATAAAATGTTATTTGTCAACTATCTATCTGTGATCATCAAGTTTTGTTTGGTGCTGAAGGTCATCATTAATGAATGATTAAAATGGTCACTAATAAACATTGTGGTTTTCTCTACAGCGGCGCTGTCAGAATCATGGCCACACTAGGAAACGAGCCAAGGTAAGACCTGCGCTCCACACGATTCTGCTGATACTGTCAGTCGTTTAATCCTTACGGCCAGATGTGAGTATGACGGATGAATGTGTAGAAGTCTAAAGAACAACATGACGCTTTAGTGGTCAGCTGAGCCTAACCTCGGCCCTTAACATCTGTGTTTTTGGAGTTAGGCTCATTCACGTGTAATCTTGTGAGTAAATTATGAAATATTGTAGATTCTTGTTTGTTTATTAGTTTTTTTGGTAACACTTTACAAGAAAATCCCATTATTTAACTAAGACGTTTGTTACAGTATTTAATAATCTTTAAGATTATTTAATAAAAACAACTTTTCATTGTTACTTCATGTCAGCTCAGGTCCATTAAGTAATATTAACAAAACTTCTCAAAACTTCTACAATAATGTAAATGTTGAAATTAATGTTAACTAAGATTAATTAAATGCTTTTAGAATTATTTTTTGTTTTGTTTAGTTTAGTTAACAAATGCGTTTAAGTAAATGAAAGAACTTATAGAATTAAGAAAATTAAATTTAAAAAATTGTTATTAATTTAAAAAATTTGTTATTAATTATTTATTAAATTAAATTAAAATTATTAAAATTAAGAATTTTAGACAGATCTCAAAGTCAAGAAGACTTGTGTATGTATGTGTGTATATATATATATATATGTGTGTGTGTGTGTGTGTGTTTATTTATTTATATATATATATATATATATATATATATATATAAATTAATGTTTATATATGTATGTATATGTGTGTGTATATATAATGTATATATGATCCATTTTATGAAAATACATAAATTAAAATGAAATAAAATATAGGTCGTCACTCAGTGTACGAATAGAGGATTATAGTTGAATGAAGGCCATATGTAGTTATATATAGCTGTATTTTTTTAATCTGCATAATGAATATTTAATGTGTAGGGTATCATTTATGGTTTGTTTAATAAATAATTGAAATATTGGTGTTTTTCCCAGTTTAATAGGAAACATTTCTTACATGCATGTGACGTCAGACCTGTCCTTCCAATTAATCCATGCTCTGATCTCTCATTTAAAGGGCTAGTGCACCCAAAAATGAAACATTTACTCGCCCTCATGTCGTTACAAACCCTTAAGGCATTCGTTCATCTTTGAAAATTTGGACTAAACCGCTCAATTCATATTGTTTAGTTTATGAACTTAATGAACTTTTGAAGAGTGGTACATGCGTAGCTGTCTGTGGAGACGGACTTCATTAAAATATCTTCATTTGTGTTTCAAAGATGAACAAAAGTTCCTTTTTTTTGTGAACTGTCCCTTTAAGGGAGATTATTGTTGTTTTTCCTGCTGTCTTTGTCATTGCTGCTGGGAAACGAAGACGGGATTCTCTTCCGGTTGACCTCTCACTCAGTTCTGTTGCCTTTGCACTAGTTGGCAAACCTGCCGAGTGTGATCATGGTCCTTTCCAGATGTTGTGTGTACACACACACACTCACGCTCAGTCCATTCAGATAAGATTTATCAGTCTCTTACCAACTAAATTAAACATTTCCAAAGCAGTAGCTTCCATGATGTAACACTAGTAAAACAGAGTATTGAGAATGAAATAATGTTGGACTGAATGAAAGCATCTGTCAGAATCTTTTGGCATAGTTCTACTTAGATTTTCTGAAATGATATTTAAGGCATTTTGTACATTTGAGTGATTTTTGGTCTGAATGAAACACATGCACTGCGCAATTTCAGACTTGATTCTTTAATTGACAGACATGTCAGAGTTTCTCACTAGTAATTACATCTCGTTAATACGATCATCCAGGCAGCATATGATTCCTCCCCGTCACACTCTTGTTTGCGTCAGCAGAAAAAACACTTATTACTTTGTAATGGAAGGTTATGAATGCAGATGTTTGCTGTAGAATACTGTGCACCGATGATTCATGCACAACAAGAACTGGAATGTGAAACTGAAGGAAGTTTATTTCATGTTGACTAATTGGTTCGGCTTTAGTGGGATCACAGTGTTCACAGCTAAAAGCTAGTTTTAGTTCCTTTTGCCTGAAATATAACTTCACCTTGTTTATTCCCATAATGTGTCTCCTAGTTATGTGATTAGATTTTTTTGTTAATATCTGTGAACATTTTGTGTCCTGTTTCTCTGTCTCAGTCGAACGCGAAGCTCAAGCTGGTGAGGAGTCTTGCAGTATGTGAAGAATCATTGGGACCGTTTTCAACCGACAGTCCTCCAGAATCACAGGTAGTGTCACACAGTCACTCAATATTAAAACCCTGGTGGCTTTATCAGGACCGTAGGAACGATGCGTTATTTGAGAGATTGTTTTTTTACCAAAACTCAGAGACCCTTTAGATTTAAGATGTCAAGGTGTTATTTCTGTAGCACTTTATACGAGACCGAATGTTTCAAAGCAGCTTCACAGTAATGGAAAAACAGGAAAAAAACAAAAATCAATGATGGAAACTTCATCAAATATGAGGCAAATTCTGTTGATTCAGTACAAAACCATTTAAAGAGTAGCCTGTGCTTAATGTATCTTGGCAAGTAAATCTAAAGAACCTGTGCAAGATCTCACTGGAATTGATTCTGTGATGTTTTATAAAAAGAAATGAATGTATGTGCATGAGTGCATGTGTGTGTATATATATATATATATATATATATATATATATATATATATATATATATATATATATATATATATATATATATATATATATATATATATTAGACCGCACTATATATATAATATACGCGCACATATTCATGTTTTTTATTTAATGTATCTCCACCCATGAAGGACATCATTCAGCTTCACATCAGCTGTCCGTCTGATAAAGAGGAGGAGAAATCCTCAAAAGACGAGTATGAGAATGAGGAGAGGGAAAAGAAGGATAAAACTCCACGCAAGATGCTCTCACGCGGTAAGACGCTCACTTTTTGCTGTTATTGTTTATGTTGAACTAGTGACTGACCGACAGGGATTTTTTTTGATGGCCGATGCTGATGTCTAAATATATGGGCCGATACAGAATATCAGCCGATATTTTGGCCTTGCCGATAATAAAGAAATGCCAAATATCGGCTGAAGTAATGGCCCTGCCGATAATAAAAATACAGAATATCAGCCGATATTTTGGCCCTGCCGATAATAAAGAAATGCCAAATATTGGCCCTGCCGATAATAAAAATACAGAATATCAGCCGATATTTTGGCCCTGCCGATAATAAAAAAAAATGCCAAATATCAACCGATATCAACCGATATCAACCGATGAGGGAAAAAAACAAATATTGGCCAATATGTCGGTCAGCCACTAGCTAAAACTAGTTCTGGATATCGCGATATAATACTATATGTGCAGTGTTTGTTACGAGTCATGATGCATCAAAATACTGTACTATAAAAATGAATTCTATGATAATTCTGTTTAAGAGCTGCTTCATTGATTGAACCTCCATTAGTTTTATTTGTGGCGTTCACATTGATCCGACGTCTTTGTTCTGTTCCAGACTCCAGTCAGGAATACACTGATTCCACAGGGATTGATGTGCATGAGTTCCTGGTGAACACACTGAAAAACAACCCCAGGTACAACACCCTCAGTCTGTCCGTCCGTTCTAGACACAACAGTGATATGAGACTCCCGCCGGCGTCTCGGACACACTCCCCTGTGCCGTGTTCATCGACAGCCGTCGTCTCGGGTTACATTCGGGTTTTCCTTTGTCAGTCTCAGTCTGGCTACGGCCCAATTCACATACTATCCGTCCTAAATAGTAGGTGCCCAGATTCCAGTGGATATGTGCTACAGAGAGAAAGAGTTTATGTTCTCTGTCAACTTTCAGTTGTAAATATGTTAATATTTTCAGTGTATTAAGCTAAATGTGTAGTAATGAGCGTACTTGTTTGTTTGCACAGGTATTACATGATTTAAGTGGTCAGTGATATCAAGATTAGTATTAGTTTTTGAAGTTTATTGATCTTATGTAGTTCCATTTATCCATTACCAGCGTCAACCTCCTTTTGATTTTTGTTTTTCTGTTCTTCTGCATCAGTTTTTAAACTATTTTTGTAAAAATCTTTCTTTTTTAACTGTTTTAGAGACAGAATGATGCTGCTGAAGCTGGAACAGGATATACTGGAGTTCATAAACGATGAGAAGTAAGTCTATATATAGTGCCAGTCAAATTACTATTTTAATGCTCATCAAGCCTGCATTTATTTGATCAAACATACAGTAAAATTATCAAATATTATTCTAATGTAAATCAGCTGTTTTCTATGTGAATATATAGTAAAATATAATTTATATCCAGTGATCAAAGCTGAATTTTCAGCATCATTACTGTCAGTAATTGTTTTTTCTTTCTTTTTGAAAGAGATTTAATACTTTTAATCAGCAAGGATGTTAAATTGATTAAAAAGTGATAATCTTTTTAAATGTTTTAAGTGTTTATTCATAAAAGAACTTTATTCATCAAAGAAGGCTTCTTTCAAAAACATTAAAAGTAGTAATATTTCCAAACTTTTGACCAGTACTGTATACATGCGTATGTGTGTGTATATATATATATATATATATAATGTATATATGTATGTATGTATGTATGTTTGTGTATATGTGTATGTTTTACTCCTGCCATAGTATATATTGGTGTTTTGTACTTTGTGTAGTTGATATTTGTCGCCCCCTTTTGGTGGTTTGAAAGCATTACAGTAATGTGGTTGTTTTACTCTAAACATGACTTTATTTATTTGCATGAAGTTCAATTTATTACATAATGGTGTTGTTGCTTTGCTAAATATGTAATAAAATATTTTCTTTGTGCTAATGAAGTATTTGCATCTGTATTTTTAGTAATCAGTATAAGAAGTTCCCTCAAATGACCTCATATCATCGCATGCTGCTGCATCGAGTCGCCGCCTACTTTGGCATGGATCACAACGTGGACCAAACGGGCAAAGCGGTCATCATCAACAAGACCAGCAACACACGCATGTAAGTCAACGGTGGATTTGCGCTGATCCCACGGGAATGGCTGTAATGCATCGTCTGTGACGCATCTGCTCTGTGTTTCAGCCCTGAGCAGAGGTTCTCCGAGCACATTAAAGATGAGCGCAACATGGACTTCCAGAAGAAGTTCATCCTGAAGCGAGATGACGCTAGCATGGATAAAGATGATAATCAGGTTTGTGTTCTGCGGTGTTTCACTGTTTCATCAAGTTTTTGTTGTGGTTCTGAATTCCTCGTCATCTCTCTCTCGGCCAGATCCGGGTACCGCTGCAGGACGGCCGTCGCAGTAAGTCCATCGAGGAGCGAGAGGAGGAGTACCAGCGGGTCAGAGATCGCATTTTTGCACGAGAAGTAAGCACTAACTCGAGTGTTTCAGGAACACGGGCTGTGCTGAACCCTCTGGTGCTCCTCACTTATGAGTCACGCTCACTCCTTATTCTCGCAGTAAAATCTATGTAATATATCCCTAAAATATTTTTTTTATTTAATTATATGTATTTTGAGGGAATTTTATTTATTTATGCAATTATTATGATCAATTGAGTTCAACAATTTTTACAATTTAGTACATTTAATCAATGCCTGCCCCCCCCCCCAGTAATCCCTTCATTGTTGGTCTTTTTTTCTGCATTGTGGTTGATTTTGTAAACTGCAGCCCCAAAATATTATCTGTATTTTTTTTTTCTATTTTTTTCTCTCATTCATTTCTTTGGTGGCCATTTTTGACCTCATAGAGTACAAGTGTGATTTATTTATTTTTTTTAGGAAAAAAGGACCATTTAACCTTTTTGAATCATGTCCATGATACACACACACTCACACACACATACACATATATATGTATATGTGTGTATATATATAATTATTTATTTGTTTACATAGCAAGTGCCACAAAAGTCACCAAGTGTCAGAGCATTAAAAAAATAAAAATTAAACAAATAAAAATATCAAATATGAAAAAATAAATAAAAAAATTACTTATTTTTTTGGTCTAAAGTCACCGAAGAGCACCAGAGGAATGGTTCGCCCAAAAACACACATGATGCCGTGTGCCGTATAGTTCAATTAATGTTTATTTGTGCAGCGGTTTCACTGTACAGATCATTTCAAAGCAAAGAATGCATGTTTTGAAGCTGCTATTTTTTGCTTCTTTGGAACATAAAGTTTTTGATTTTGGATATTTAGTAGTTCATAGTGACCATATTTGTCAAGCTCAAAAACACACAAAAAAACCTCATCATAACCCAGTAAACAGCTGTACAGAATCCATAAGTTCATTCATAATTCATAAAATCACATTTAATTACTTTTGAATCAGTGCAGAAGATGGAGACAAAGCAGTAATATGCAGATGTATCTGTTGTGTTTTTCGTTGCAGTCCTCACAGAACGGATACATCAATGATAACAGGTAAGACACGAGTCAGTCTCTTTAACCTGCCTGAACTGCTGCTGACACACTACTTTACACTCTAAAAACGCTGGGTTAAAAACAACCCAAGTTGGGTTGAAAAGGGACAAACTCAGTGATTGGGTTGTTTTGAATAGTTTTATTTAACTCAACTATTGTTTAAAAGTGATTATATGTCTGGCTTAAAATGAACCCAAAATATGTTAGAAATTAAAAATCAGACGCATAATTACTAGAGACAACAATAATAATCAAAAGATGAACATTTTATTAATAAACAATTAATAAACGTTTATTTTTTAATTACTGTTTATTAAACGTACTATTAAATGTTCATATATTAAACGTATAATTAAATGTTAATTTTGGGTTCATTTTATGCAAGCAATACAGTAATTTTAAACAATAGTTGAGTTCAATACACTGGGTTTATCCATTTTCAACCCAACTTGGGTTGTTTTTGACCCAGCATTTTCTAGTGTACGTTCGACGTTTAATCCAGTTGGTTGTTTAGCAAATGAGGAATTGCTCTGATGAATGTTTGATTTACAGGACCAAAGCAAAAGTGTTTGATTAGGTCATTATAGTTATAATAAATTAGATTTTATTTCGCTTTTTTTTTTTTTTTTTTTAAAGCACCTTTTAAACCCCTTAGTATTTTGATAATGTACAGTACTGTGGTATCTGACTCTGTCACACATAACCACAGTACTTACAATAATAAGGATTTTTTTAAAAGATTTTTACTATTTATAATTTTAAGCTAATGTGAGCGCTGATGTAACTGAAGCTGGAAACAGTGATACAATATAAGAATTTTATGTCCAACTAATTTGAATTGATGTCTCGTCATTCTGGTCAAACCCTGATCCGTCTGTAGATAATGTTACTTTAGTCACATGATTAATTCAGCAGAATTCCCAACACTGATGAAGACATCACAAGAAACCAGATGTTTTCAAAGCATTATATGCATGTGCATGATCCGAGAACATGAGAGGAAAAACTCCAAGTTCTGAGTGAATGTCAGAGAGGAGATGATGAAGCTTTGTGTGTGTTTTTATCCTCTTACAGTCAATCACATCAGTGCTTCCTCTCGCCTGTAACGATGACTTTAGAATGAGTGTGTTTTCTTGTGTGGGTCCCCTTCTCACACACACACACACACACACCTAACTACACACTCACACACCTACACACACAAACACGTATACATTCGGACGCACACACTCCTACCTACGCATCTACACACACACTCAAGCACAGACACACACTTGCATATGCAAGCGCACACATACATATGCACTCACATACACACACATCAACATATCCGCACGCGCACACACACACACAAGCACACACACTCATGCTCACACACACACACACACTCTTCCTGTAACCCACGGACACTGTTTTCTCCAATGTGACCCCTACAGACTGTCCACTGATGGCTACTCCTCATCCTCCCAAAAGAGGAGGCAGATTTTTAGGTACTGTTTCTGCTGTGTGTTGCCATGCGCGTCTCCGTGGTGACCATGTGTTGCTTTGCGTTGGCTCAGTGCACTGTCGGGTTGCAAGGGGCCCGTGCATGGCTGCTGTGTACTTCAGTCTGGAAACGGACCAGAATCACTGCACTCTGATATGCAACTGCATTTTGGTGTGAGGGAGTGTGAGAGAGGGGGTGTGAGAGAGGGGGTGTGAGAGAGGGGGTGTGAGAGAGGGAGTGTGAGAGAGGGAGTGTGAGAGAGGGAGTGTGAGAGAGGGAGTGTGAGAGAGGGAGTGTGAGAGAGGGAGTGTGAGAGAGGGAGTGTGAGAGAGGGAGTGTGAGAGAGGGAGTGTGAGAGAGGGAGTGTGAGAGAGGGAGTGTGAGAGAGGGAGTGTGAGAGAGGGAGTGTGAGAGAGGGAGTGTGAGAGAGGGAGTGTGAGAGAGGGAGTGTGGGAGTGGGGGTGTGAGAGAGGGAGTGTGAGAGAGGGAGTGTGTGAGAGGGGGTGTGAGAGAGGGAGTGTGAGAGAGGGAGTGTGAGAGAGGGAGTGTGGGAGTGTGAGAGAGGGAGTGTGGGAGTGGGGGTGTGAGAGAGGGAGTGTGAGAGAGGGAGTGTGTGAGAGGGGGTGTGAGAGAGGGAGTGTGAGGGAGGGTGTGAGAGTGGGAGTGTGAGGGAGGGAGTGTGAGAGAGGGAGTGTGAGAGAGGGAGTGTGAGAGAGGGAGTGTGGGAGTGTGAGAGAGGGAGTGTGGGAGTGGGGGTGTGAGAGAGGGAGTGTGGGAGTGTGAGGGAGGGAGTGTGAGAGAGGGAGTGTGAGAGAGGGAGTGTGAGAGAGGGAGTGTGAGAGAGGGAGTGTGAGAGAGGGAGTGTGAGAGAGGGAGTGTGGGAGTGTGAGAGAGGGAGTGTGGGAGTGGGGGTGTGAGAGAGGGAGTGTGAGAGAGGGAGTGTGTGAGAGGGGGTGTGAGAGAGGGAGTGTGAGGGAGGGTGTGAGAGTGGGAGTGTGTGAGAGGGAGTGTGAGAGAGGGGGTGTGAGAGTGGGGGTGTGAGAGGGAGTGTGTGAGAGGGAGTGTGTGAGAGGGAGTGTGAGGGAGGGAGTGTGAGGGAGGGAGTGTGAGGGAGGGAGTGTGAGGGAGGGAGTGTGAGGGAGGGAGTGTGAGAGTGGGAGTGTGTGAGAGTGGGAGTGTGTGAGAGGGAGTGTGAGAGAGGGGGTGTGAGGGAGGGAGTGTGAGGGAGGGTGTGAGAGTGGGAGTGTGTGAGAGGGAGTGTGAGAGAGGGGGTGTGAGAGTGGGGGTGTGAGAGAGGGAGTGTGTGAGAGGGAGTGTGAGGGAGGGAGTGTGAGGGAGGGAGTGGGGGTGTGAGAGAGGGGGGGTGTGAGAGAGGGGGTGTGAGAGAGGGAGTGGGAGTGGGAGTGTGAGGGAGGGTGTGAGAGTGGGGGTGTGAGAGTGGGGGTGTGAGAGTGGGGGTGTGAGAGAGGGAGTGTGTGAGAGGGAGTGTGAGGGAGGGTGTGAGGGAGGGTGTGAGAGTGGGGGTGTGAGAGAGGGAGTGTGTGAGAGAGGGAGTGTGTGAGAGAGGGAGTGTGTGAGAGAGGGAGTGTGAGAGAGGGAGTGTGAGAGAGGGAGTGTGGGAGTGGGAGTGTGAGGGAGGGTGTGAGAGTGGGGGTGTGAGAGTGGGGGTGTGAGAGTGGGGGTGTGAGAGAGGGGGTGTGAGGGAGGGTGTGAGGGAGGGTGTGAGGGAGGGTGTGAGAGTGGGGGTGTGAGAGTGGGGGTGTGAGAGTGGGGGTGTGAGAGAGGGGGTGTGAGGGAGGGTGTGAGGGAGGGTGTGAGGGAGGGTGTGAGGGAGGGTGTGAGAGTGGGGGTGTGAGAGTGGGGGTGTGAGAGTGGGGGTGTGAGAGAGGGAGTGTGAGAGAGGGAGTGTGGGAGTGGGAGTGTGAGGGAGGGTGTGAGAGTGGGGGTGTGAGAGTGGGGGTGTGAGAGAGGGAGTGTGAGGGAGGGTGTGAGGGAGGGTGTGAGGGAGGGTGTGAGAGTGGGGGTGTGAGAGTGGGGGTGTGAGAGAGGGAGTGTGTGAGAGAGGGGGTGTGAGAGAGGGAGTGTGAGAGAGGGAGTGTGGGAGTGTGAGAGTGGGGGTGTGAGAGAGGGAGTGTGGGAGTGGGGGTGGGAGTGAGGGAGTGGGTGTGAGAGTGGGAGTGTGAGAGAGGGTGTGGGAGAGGGTGAGGGAGGGTGAGCGAGAGGGAGTGTGAGAGAGGGTGTGGGAGAGGGTGAGGGAGTGTGAGAGAGTGGGAGTGTGAGAGAGGGTGTGAGAGAGGGTGTGGGAGAGGGTGAGGGAGTGTGAGAGAGGGTGTGAGAGAGGGTGTGGGAGAGGGTGAGGGAGTGTGAGAGAGGGTGTGAGAGAGAGAGTGTGAGTGTGAGAGAGTGGGTGAGTGTGAGACGGTGGGTGAGTGAGTGAGGGAGAGTGTGAGTGGGTGAGGGAGAGTGTGAGTGGGTGAGGGTGAGCGAGTGGGTGAGGGTGTGTGAGTGGGTGAGGGTGTGTGAGAGAAAGTGGGAGCGTGAGAGTGAGTAGCTGGTCAGTCCGTAGGGGTGGGTGGTGTGATAAATCTTATATCACAGTGTGATTTATATTTTTTGTCAGGTGATATCATATATCACCATACAACATTTTTTTTTTTTTAAAAGGAATGTTTATACTAAACCATTTTTCCTTTTTTTGCCTATTCATATTTAATTCACTGGATTATATATATAAAGTATTTACAATTAAGTTTTGCGTGTGTTAATACAGATAATAATAATAATTTAAATAACTCCTAGTAATAATAATAGATGCATTTAATAGAATTAACATTTTATAAGAATTTATTTATATTATGAATTTAATATATATTAATGTAAATTAAACATAAATACACATACATTTTATAATTAATATTTGAATTATGTATATTGAATGTTAATATAGTTAAGAATAATGTCATAATAATAGATGCATATTAATTGAAACTAATTTAACCTTTTTATTTAATATATATACATATATTAATTAATATAATTAAATTACATTAAAAAAATTATATATATTCTATATCACACTTGTATATTCTATTCTATTATATATTTCTAGTAAATTCCACAAATAATTACAAAGAAAGTAACACATTGAATTAAATGTAGAATTGTGATGTAGAAAGACTGAAATAGTCTTGTCTTGAAAAAAAATGTACTCCAAGGATCTGGATCTGTTTTATTCACAACTTTTGAAAAATCATTTTTACAGGGTATAAAGACGCTCTAAATTCTGATTGGATGATCCATATTCACTTTCTCTATTGCTTGGCAACAAATTTGTTATTAATTATGTAACTCTTACACATCCTGCTTTTCACATTATTACATACATCTTCACTTCCACACGTAAACCTGCCGTCAGTCTCTATATCCCATCATGCCGCCCAGCCCTGCCAGTCGCTATGGTTACAAAACAGGACATTCTGGATCTGTTGTTTGCTTGCCGTACTACAACGTGAATGTGTGTTTACTTACATAACACAACGCCAGTGTCGCATTATTTGGGTATGTGTTCCTGCATTGGTGTTGAATGCGTGATGTTACTGCATCATATCCCTGACCTCATCCTCATGATGGGAGCGGCTCATGGAAGAACGGAGCTTGTGTGTCTGTTGGTGTGCAGTGAGCGCAGCTGCAGCTTAAAATAGCTCCTTCATTAACTGCACACACACACACACTGCAGAAACACGCACAGATTACAGGGTTTGTTGGGGTTCATAACAGGCGTGTGTTCACAGGTTCATTCTGGCGCGGATTCCTGTAAGCAGGAAGTGAAACATGACTTGGTGCTCGTGTTTTTGACTTCGAAAGAAATGGCAAATATTTTCAATTAATTTGTAAAGAAGTCATATTTTTGCTCTCGTCCAGTCAAATAGACTTTTTATTGTCTTTATTCTGGTAGTTTTTGTGCTGTAATTTAATCTCTTTGATGATGCAGAATCAGATTTGTAGTGGGAAGGCCCTGATATACTCACTGTGAAGTAATCTTCACTTTGGGGTGAATAAAAGTTTGAAATTTGTGAGCAGCAATATACTGTTAGTGAACATCCCACATTTAGATGAACATGTAAATATGTGCTGCACTCTTTCCTCTCAATAACCGAATAAACGCAACAAACATGACAGTGACTCTTTCGATTATTGTTACAACTTCAGTTTCTACTCTAAAGCAGATTCTCCGGCGTTTGAAAGCAGGCGTCTATATGCGGATCCCTAATAAATCCACTGATCCGCTGATCAACAATGATGTCTATTTATACGTTTTTGAGGCGTTGATCATTTTAACACAGTGGCTGTTGAGTGCTTGAACACATTGGCCAATCAGAGGCGTTTAAGAGTCCAGCAGTACTAAAATCTGTAGTTTTGACACTCCTACTCTCCAGTGTGTTCGTGTTTTCACTCGTGGACGTCTGACCTCGATGGACTGAACAAAAACAAATGAACCGGAGAAGTTTTACACCTCATAGAAGGCGGAGCCTCAAAACCACACCCACCTGTTACATCATCCCCATAGACCATTGGTAGTTCGAATGGCTTTGGCAAGCCGTTTCAAAAATCCAATTCGTTTTGGCCTGATTTTGTTCAAAATGTCACATCAGTTCACTCTTCAATTTCGCTTGAAGTATATCGGGGCCTTTTGATTATTATATATAACTTACTGATCATTTGAAGATTTATAATTGGGAAAACTGTTTTTGTTATACAGTTTACAATCAGGTTTAACATGAACTAGCAGTGAACAGCATTTAATAATCTCATTTCATTTCAGTCCAATTTATTGGAACTGATCTGACATGAACTAATGATGAACAGTTACGTTTTCATTAACTAATATTAGCAAAGATTTCTAAATATCGCAACAAATATATTTCATCAATGCATCAACTAACATTAAGTAATGAGACCTAACTAACAAAGAAACGCACTGAGATGATGTTCTGGAAGATGAATGTCAGCTCCTGTCGCAGTTCCTCACCAGATTGTGTTTTACAGATCAGTTGTTTTAATCTTCTAAAGCTAATGTGCTTTAAGTATTTGAGTTTAGTCCGTTACATCATGTCACATGACGTCTCTGAAGAATTGCACATGAAGCGTGATGAAAGTCACACACAGACCGATGAGGGCTTTCTGAGAGAGGATCATTGTAATTTAACAAACATTTACTGAACTCTGGAAGTGTTTTTAGTGTCTTTTAGCTGTTCAATACACGATTGATTGATTGATTGATTGATTATTGGTTTTCTCGACAGCTGCTCTTGTGCAGGAGGGCAGCGCAGCACACAGATCTGAGTGTGTATGCATCAGTTTAACAGTGATGGATCTGTGTGTGTGTGTTCATGTCTATCATAGGGCTGCACGGTAAACAAAACTCATAACTTGCACTAATTGAGAAGGTCTGATGTTTTCAAACATGCATTTAATCTCGAAACTTGCATCACTGCATGAGTATCACTGCAAACCCTATTGCAGGTGTGTACCGTTGCATTAAATGCGATGGATTTGGCCGTACGGTGCAGCCCTGGTCTGATGTTGAGTGTGTTTGTATGTTCGTCTGTGAGTCTTAATGTTTGGGTTCGTGTCGGTACGTGTGCACTTTTATCCTGTTTGTGTCTGATATCTTGCTACCGAGTGTGTAGAGCTCCTGTGATGGATCTGCATGTTTGTGTGTGTGTGTGTGTCTCTCGTCTGTGTCTCTGTCTGTGTTCACAGAGCTCTGTTTGTCTTATTCTCCTCCCGTCCGCAGGGGCAACAGGGAGAGCTCCAGTCGGGCGTCCAGCAGTCGCCAGAGCAGCACCGACAGCGACATGAAGAGCCTGGAGCCCCGTCCGTGGAGCAGCACGGACTCGGACAGCTCCAACCGCACGCTGAGACCTCCGGTCACCAAAGCCAGCAGCTTCAGCGGCATCTCCATCCTCACGCGCGGAGACAGTCTGGGCAGCAAGGGTTCGCAGGGCAGCGCCAGGGGCTCCCGCACAGGTGGCACACCGACACGGCCGCTCCGTGTCGCGTATTAATCATCTACACCATTTATATGAAGTTGGCCAGTTTAATTCCTGCTTAATGAGCTTGTGAAAATCCCTCACTTTAGCAGCTCATCCATCATGTCAAAGCCGTGATCTTATTCTGTTAAGAACGAGAGATACAGATGCAAAGGGCCGAAATCCAGCTGCTTGTTATCTTTAATTGTATGTGAAAAAATATAAAACACTTTGGTCTGTTTTTGCTTGGACATACTTTGTAGAAAATTAAGTATTTATTTAGTTGATTTGAGAAATAGTAAGATTCGTATTTAATTATTATTTTTTATATATTTTTTTTTTTCTATATTTCAAATATGTTTCTCCCTAAATAGGAATGAATATACTTGGGAGATATTGGGAGAAATATTATTTAATTTCTTATTAATTTGTTTTATTTCTTTACCCCTAAAACATGGGTAAACTTACTTATACTTGGGAGAATTTTTTATTATTATTATTTATTTGTTATTTAATAGCAATTATTATTTGTAATAAATACTTCCAAGTATGTTTCTTTCCAAACAGGAATAAACATACTTGGGAGAAAAAATTATTTTATTTATAATTTATTTATTTAATATTTATAATAAATACTTCCAAGTATGTTTCTCCCCAAACAGGAATACATTTTCGTGCGAGAAAATACATAAATACAAATTTTGTTACTTTATTTATTATTTCTTATATTCTTTCCCAATATTTATGATTTATGATTTATTAAATAATATCTTTATATAAAATATGTATTTATTTTTATTTACTTATTCTCTCAAGTATGCTTCGCCCAAGCTAAAATAACATTTTTGTATAATTATTTATTTCTATATTTGTTTTTTTATTTTCTCTCAAATAAGTATTAAAATCTCAGAATAACAGGGATGAAGTTTTAAATTAAATTTAAAATCTAATTATGTTTGAAAGTCTTATTTTCATAGAAATATCTGACATCCTATCTGTAGTGCAAACACTTTTATATGTTGCTATATCATGTTTTATGCTCTATTCCAGGTTAGACACATGCCTTTAAATGTTAGCTATGATATTTTGCAGTAAAGCCCTTGAACTCATGTCTCACTCTCATATACATTAATGCTCCTCTGTCCTCTCTGTGACCGCTCAGGTCTTCCCACGGTCACTCCGGATCTCTGTGCGCCCTCACAGCCGCCCCAGCAGGGCCGCGGCCTCCTGCCGTGTCCCCCGAACTGCCCCTCCGCCGCCCCTCAGAGCGCGAGCCAGCCGCTGCTGCCCACCCCGTCCCACACACACACCATCAGCGCACACAATCACATGATGCCTCAGGTGAGCCGCTTCCTCACATTATCATAGTTAGATCTGCTTTTACTTCAAGGAATTTTCTAACAAAAGTGCATGTGTCGGTGTTTGGCACGATCACGGATACTGTTTCTTTATGCTTCTACTTCTAATGCTGTCAGTGTTCTGAGCACAGCTGAACTAATGCCAGATGTATTTTAGTTCTCAGCACTGAACAGAACATTCTGCTCTAACATTTCCTCCGCTTGCGTCCCTCTAACGCACTTCTTTCATCTGGTTTCCTCCTAAACGTCTCTTCCTCTGTTCTCTCTGTCTCTCTGCAGCCGGTGGCGTCTCTGCAGCAGTCTGCGCAGGCTGTGTCTTATTCAAACCCTTCGTGCCCTCAGGTCATCCTGCCTGTTTCTCCTTCCCAGCAGTACAACATGGTACTACAACACTGCTCCTCTCGCTGTCCTGTATCTTTCCCTTCATTTCCCCTCATCTGTTCCCTGTCGAACATCTTTTGAGCTTGTAATAGGATGTTTTAGCTAGTTTGGGTGATTTTGCCCTGATTATTAAGGGAAAATCTGCCTTGCATTATTATTTTATCCCGTGCTATTCGTGTGATTATTGCTTAACTATATCATATGAGAGAAAATCTCATACACGGGCATTTTTGCCCTCATATCTTGAATTTTATGGTCATTGTAACTCAGTAGTGAACGTCAGATGAGTCTTTTTTTAACTTCACGTAAGGAGCTCCGTTTGTGAGTGACAGAAGCTGCACATGAAGAGTCTTTCAGATCAGTCACATGTGATGTTTAATGACTATTGGGATGCTGCCTGTGTAGACGGGTAAGTAGCTCACTAGGGTTTGAAACCGAGCCCATGGCGATCTTTCTCTCTTTCTGTCTTCAGGGGGATGAGTTGACTGCAGGTTTCGGGCAGATGTCTCTAAGCCGTCAGGGCTCCAGCGAGGCACCAGAGCCGCCCAGCCTATACCAACCTCCGCCCGCTGTATTATCCCAGCATCCGCCACCGCAGCCCAGCTACATCATGCCCCCACCGCCCTCTGGATACCAGCCCGCGGCTCCACACGCACACCCGCCTCCGCCGCCGCCACCTCCATCACAGCCCATCCTGCAGACCGCGCCGCCCGCTCAGGGCTACATGCAGCCTCCGCCTCCGCCTCAGCAGGTGCAGCACACAACTTTTACTCAGCAAGGATGCATTAAATGCATCATCTTTCATTTTAAATTCCTAAATTTTAACAATGAATTAAATTAGAAAAATAAGACGCTATAGGGCTCTAAATCATTTATACTGAAAAATGACAACTGCGTCAAATACTGTTATGAGATCGTTATAAATATTTCTTTGAAAATACAAATAAGAAATTATGAAAAAAATTATACTTTTGTGCCTGAAACTAAACAGGCAGCAGGTGGCGGCAAGTGACCGGCTTAGTGAGTGAGTCATTAATTCTAACGATTCTTTCAAATGGCTGATTCATTCAAGAATGAATGGGTCATTTCATTTAACTCAACTGATTCGTTCCAAATGCCAAAACATTCAGTAAAGTGTTGCCGTGAGATGCGCTATGGTTCTGCTGTGATCTTTTGTTTGGAAATATTTTCGCTACTGAAATAAAACTTATGTATTCCACACCTAAAATATATATAAATATTTACTGCTGCGCTCATTTGTTTGGATTTCTCCTTGAGATGAGGCTGTGAGAGCCTCAACAGCACAACCTCGTTACATCATAGGCCTATATTATCATCCAATATCGATCACCATTTACACTAAGGTACCAGATTTACTAAACGGGGCAAAATGGTGCGCAATTCCGTAAATGCGCCAATGGGAGTGGCAAGATTTGCACATGATCTACTGCTGACGCGCAAATTAAAGAGCACAGACGCAGTCAGATCATTTACATAATGACCAATGCAATCTTAACGAGAGCAGCGCAAGTTAGTGTTGGGTCGCAAGTAAGCAGGGGTCGACACAGGTGCAACTTTTTACACGTAAAATCTGACACACACACACACACACACACATATATATATATATATATATATATATATATATATATATATATATTTTATATATATATATATATATATATATATATATATATTTTATATATTTTATATATATATATATATATATATATATATATATATATATATATTTTATATATATATATATATATATATATATATATATATATATATATATATATATATATATATTTTATATATATATATATATATATATATATATATATATATTATATATAGTATATATTATATATAATATATTATATTCTCCCTTCTCATGCTCTCTGTTCTCTGGGTGTTAAATAATGGCGCAAATACCAGTAAATTGACTAAACATTAGTGAATCGCATTACGTGATTCATTTAAATACTCTCTTCCCATAAATTTTGTCTTAAAGGGAAACATGTACAAATGCATATGTAATGAGGTCAGCCGCAAAAACACCTCCGTCGACGCCTTTTCGCATGTCTTCAGTAAATCTTGAGAGTCATTTAACGCCAAAAGAGGGTTTGCACTGGCACAAGCTTAAAATATTATTAAATCTGGCGCTAAATGTGATAAAATCGGTATTTTGGCTTATTTAAAGTACAAATATCTAAATAATGATAATAATAATTTTGCTTAAAACTAGTAAAATTATCTTCCATTTGGGTTAGAAAAGTAATCTTAATGTAAATGGAAAACAAGATTTCTTTTTCTTTCCCCATTGGCAGATCAGCATTAATTGATATTCTTCCACATCTCAGTCCTGTAGCTGCAGCTTCTGTGTCTCTGAATCATGTTTTATCATCATCATCTCTCCAGTCCGGTCAGGGAACACTTAGAAATTAAAAACAAATCAGCGGCTGTGAAATGTGTTCCCGAGGTAGCTGTAATTTCCCTTGCAAAATATTACCAGACTCTCTGAAGAGCAAACAGGAAGTTGGCACAACGATGATGGAAAACTTTAGTTAGACAACTAAAGTGTGAGAAGGATGCAAAGTGTGATTCTTGTGGGATGTTTGTGAAGACGTGCTGTAATCTCACACACACACACACACACCTGCTGTGCACATTTGTGCATCTCACTCCTGTTCCTGCAGGGTCTGCTGGGTCTGATAATGTGCAGCGGGAGAATCGTTTATCATTTATTTAATAATGTGAAAGTACAAAGCAGGATGCGTCACAAACAAGTTAAGCCGAGGAAAGTCCTATTTTAGGGTGCGTTTGCTAGGCTTGGCACAATGTGATGGAAGAACTTTCCTCATTAATATAGATTTCAGTTCACTGACTGTTCATTGTCCGTGTAGTTATTTATCCGAGATAACGCTGCAGTGTGTTTGCTGTGCGTCATCACGCGCTCTCCTCTCTCAGATCCAGGTGCAGTATTATTCCACCGCAGGACAGTATCCTAATTCCGGCCAGCAGTACCGCTCCATCTCTCACCAGGTGTCGTTCCCCACACAGCGATCTCAGCCGCTGCCCCCGCCGGCACAGCCCTCCGGTCAGTATGACCTCACTTCCTGTTCTGTGTGCTTTTAAAGCCAGACCTTTAGTTCACCCCGCCTAGACAACATCACATTATCCTCCCTATAAAACAAGCTCATGTGGTTTTGGAGTTCGTCAGATTCCAGGAAGTCTGTTATCACCACGCAAGAAAAAAAATCATGCTTTATTAAATCATAATTGTCATTAAAAAGTCATAAATAAGTCGAAATTATGACGGGTCATAATTGTGAGTCAAAATAAATGGTAATTATGAGATCATGAAAATTGACTAAAGTTTTAATTATGAGATAAATGTCAAAATTGATATTGTGAGTCATAATTATAAGATATTTGATAAATTGAAATTTAGTTTTAAATCAAAATTCTAAGATTAAAAATTCAAAATGGTTGAAAGATAGTTGAATTTTACAAATTGAAATTGAGTTTAAAAAGTCAAAATTAAGACAAGAAATTAAATTGGCTTTCATAATTATTATGAGAAAAGTCAAAGTTATGACAGTCAATATTAGATAGTTAGACATTGAGTTTAAAAAGTCAAAGTTATCAGATTAAAAAAGTCAACTATGAAAATAAAAAGTCAAATTTGAGACATCAAAAGTCATATAATACTTGAAACTGATTAATCAAAATTATGGTTTTAAAAAATCGAAATTATGAGACTAAAATGTCAAATTCATGAGATGGGAAGCCCGAAGACAAATCAAAATTATGACAGTCTTGTAATTATGAAATGAAAGAGTTAAATATAGAGAAAAGTCAAAGTTATGACAGTCGAAATTGACTTTGTTCGATAGTTGAAAATAACATATTGAATTTAAAAAATTCAAAATGATCAGATTAAGTAAAAATAATGACTAAAATGTCAAATTGATGACATAATTCAAAATTATGGGTTTAAAAAAATCAATTATGAGTTTGAAAAATCTAAATTATGAGACAAATGTAAAATTTATGACATTGAAAAACAAATCGAAATTATGACTGTTGTAATAATGATATTAAATAGTTATGAGAAAAGTAAAAGTTATGACAATCGAAATTGACATCGAATTTGACTTTAAAAACGTCAAAATTATAAGATTGATAATCATAATTATGACTTAAGTCACAATTATGAAATAAACATTTAGTTAGCTCAAGGTAGTTGAAATTGACAAATCGAAATTATAAGTTTAAAGTCAAAATTATCAGATTAAAAAGTCAAAATTATGATGATCAAAGTCCTAAGATAAATCGAAATTGTCAATGTTGTAATTATGGTGTTAAATAGTTATGACAGTCAAAATTGAATTATTAGATAGTTGAAAATGACAAATTGAATTTGAGTTTAAAAAATGACTCTTGGCCGTTCTAGAGGGTCATGATTTTTTCTTGTGCGTCTGTCCCAGACTCCTTTCATTTTCCTGCTCTTATCTTGATGTCTTCTGTTAAAGTTGATGACACTCTGAATGACGCCCTCACGAGGAGCGGTTGAGGTCTGATATGCTTTTGTTTTGTGCAAGCAGCTCCGCTCCAGCCCATGATGACCACTCAGCAGCCTTCGTACCAGGGCATGATGGGAGTACAGCAGCCTCAGAGCGCCAGTATGATGAGCACGCAGCGCACGGGCATGAATGGACAGATGCAGAGCATGATGGTCCAGTACCCCCCTATGCCCTCCTATCAGGTGTGTGTGCGTGCGTGTGTGCGTCCGTGCGCGTGTGTGCGTGTGCATCTGTGACTGACAGCTCCGTGTGCCGTCGCAGGTTCCTGTAGCCAATGAGAGTCAGTCTGTGGTGCAGCAGCAGTACCAGCAGCCCGTCATGGTGCCCGTCAGCCAGTCAGTACAGGGAGCCATGCCGACTGCCGCGCCCATGCCCGTCTACTACAGTGTACTGACACCCACACAACAGAACAGCACAAGGTACACACACGCTAACGCTAGCAAATCATAGCAGTGGCCTGATGAGCCTGAAAGGAGCCGCGTCTTAAAAACGGATCATTTCAGACAGAATGAGGGTTGAAAATTGATCATTTTTCCACATAAATTATCAAAATGAATGATTTCTGAGAAAAGCTGTTGATATTTGAAATCACCAAAACAAACACACTCCTACCCAAAAGGACCACACCCCTACTTTGATAGCTCCGCCCACAGATTCATGAGCATGCTATTCAACCCTGGCACCTCCCCCTAATGAGTGGACACGCCCCTTACTGCTGATTGACTACAAGGGTTTTGGTCTGATCCACTTTCAACAGTGTTTCTCACAAATCGCTTACTGCACCTTTAAATCAGTAATATGAATTTTGTGAATTGAGATTTCAAAAACCACTGAATGGAAACGGCAATACGCACATAAAAAAAGAACATGTATGCACTCAAGTGTTCATGTAATCATGATGGGAACAATAAATGATGCACAACAACTTGCATAACTGACTAAGCAGCGGACCAGTCGCATCTCAAATGCTGGTTTGGTGGTTCTGAAACAAAGTCTGTCATCAGAATGATGTGGTTTAATTTCCTCCAGAAGCGTCTCGCAAGATTGTGTTCCCGAACTCCAGCATCCGAACGCAAGAGAACATGACAGCGTTTATTGTGTTTCTGCTGCTCTCAGACCAACTCATTCATGATGGAGTCACAGCTTCACCAGTTTCAGCAACTTTTTATTACACTTCGTGCCAGTTTTCTAGGAAGTGACGATTTTGTTATCTTGAACATGGGCAATTCAAATGTTTTCATAACTTTTGAACAGAAGCATAGCTATTGGTACGTTTCCATTTTTTGTTTGTAACCTGATTTTTCTGTGTGTTTCAGTCCATCTGTGGGTTACCTGCAGCCGCCCACTTCAGATCAGTACCAGATGACCCAGTCCGCCTCACCCTGCAGCCCACAGCCAATGCAACAGCAGTATTCAGGTATCCCACAACCACCCTGGGCACACGTTCATGCATGCCACAGCATTCGCATTGTTAACTAAAACTATAAATAAAACAAAAACTACTAAAAGTAAATAAATACAGCTGAAAGAAAAGAAAATATTACATTAAAATAAGTTGAAGTGAAACTCAAACCAAATAATAGTAATACTTGAAAAGACATTTGAGGCAAAGTTAAGCTGTAAAAGCACATTACAAAATTAATAAAAATGAAAACAATGAAACATTAAAAAAACATGAAAATGTAACCCTAACTGAAAACAAGTATGTTAATAAATACTATATTAGTTTTTAATACTATATTATAATACTATAATAAAACAGAAAAGCTCCGTGATCAGTTATGAACACATGAACAATATATTAACTACAATCTACAAATAATTTTACCCATTGTGCATCAGTAAAGCTGCATTATCTGCCCAATAGCTAAATATTTACCAATATTTAACTAATTTAAAATGCAATTTTATGTTATTTATTTTCCTACAACAGGGTTACATTCATCCAAGTTCAGAAACACTTTAATTGTCTCATAATATCCACTGCAGCTTCAGCTCTTTTCTCTCACTGTCTGAAACTCTTCGATTAAGGATTCGTCTCTCTAAACCCCGCCTTTCTGAGAGCTGCTCTGCTCTGATTGGTCAGATGGCCCAGTCTGCTGTGATTGGTCAGAAATCAAACACTCATTATCATATCTGAATCTAAGCTCTAGATACACAGTTATACGAACAGTAATGATGGCGTCAGTTTTATCAATCTATTTGGCAGCAGAAAACAGCGTCTTCTCAACAAACTCTTCAGGTCTCAGATACAACTGCAATGATGAACACTGTTCAGCCAATAGGCTGGCGTTATGAAAATTGGTTGCAAACCAACGTAGGTTAAGCAGGAAGAAAGACTCGAATTAATGAGGACTTGTTTCAGAATCCTATTTATCTGCGCTTTGATTTTTGGAGCATTGCACCTTTGACATTCATAAACCGCAGTAGTATACACTACATGAAGGGTAATATCTGAAAAAGCATGATACCAGAACTCAGTCTAGTTTATTTTGAATTCAGAGTGAAGGACACATTTGTGTTGATGTTGTAGGGGTCCCGCCTCCCGGTCCCAGTGTCATGGTAATGCAGCTCAGTGTTCCTAATGGACCGCAGCCGACCCAGAATCCTCCACTGGTGCAGTGGAACCCCTGCAAGTACTACAGCGTGGAGCAGAGACCTAGCAAACCTGAGCAGCAGGTATTTCACACAGTATTTTTGGCTACATTTGTGAATGGATTTGATCCATCAGGATGACTCTGTCTAATCATCATTACTGTGTGTGTGTGTGTGTGTGTAGGTCAGCACTCAGCTCAGCAGCCCGCTGGCGTCTCCCACACAGTCTCCTGCACCCTCTCCGTCTGGCAGTGTGAACACCGTGTGTCCGGGTCTTGGCCCGCTTCCTCTCATCTCACAATTCCCTCGGCCTGGTGGGCCAGCACAAGGTGCACACACTCATTACTACATGCTGCACATCTACAGGAGATTCAATCAGACTACATGTGTGAACGGGCCTTTATATGGACTTAATTTTCTCTCCTCATTGAAAGCAAAAAGATGCGCAGTGGGCGAGAGCGCTTTAAACTGTGTGTGAGTGTGCGTGGGCCGAGAGTGCTCAAGATTGCGGAGGGAGAGTGTGTGTGTGGGGCGAGTGTGCGTGGGTGAGTGGGCGTGAATTTGTGCGGGGCGAGAGTGCACAGGTCAGTGTGCATGGGGCGAGTGTGTGGGTAAGTGCGTGAGATTGTGTGGGGCCGGGGTGAGTGCTCGGGGTGAGAGTGCGTGGGGCGACTGTGCAAGAGAGCACAGGCCGAGAGTGCGTGGGTGAGTGGGCGTGAGATTGTGTGGGGCGAGAGTGCACGAGTGAGTGTGCATGGGGCGAGTGTGGGTAAGTGTGAGATTGTGTGGGGCGGGGGCGAGTGCTCGGGGTGAGAGTGCGTGGGGCAAGTGTGCAGGAGAGCACAGGCCGAGAGTGCGTGGGTGAGTGGGCGTGAGATTGTGTGGGGCGAGAGTGCACGAGTGAGTGTGCATGGGGCGAGTGTGGGTAAGTGTGAGATTGTGTGGGGCGGGGGCGAGTGCTCGGGGTGAGAGTGCGTGGGGCAAGTGTGCAAGAGAGCACAGGCCGAGAGTGCGTGGGTGAGTGGGCGTGAGATTGTGTGGGGCGAGAGTGCATGGGGTGAGTGTGCATGGGGTGAGTGTGCATGGGGCGAGTGTGGGTAAGTGTGAGATTGTGTGGGGCGGGGGCGAGTGTGCGAGGTGAGAGTGCGCATGGGTAAGTGTCAGAGTGCACGGGCGAGTGTGTGTGGGGGGGAGAAAGAGTGTGTGTGGGGCGCAAGAGTGCACAGGTTGAGAGTTCATGGGTGAGTGCACAGGGCGAGTGTATGAGAGTGCTCGGGTGAGTGTGCATGGGGTGAGTGTGTGGGTAAGTGTAGGATTGTGCGAGGTCAGAGTGCGCATGGGTAAGTGTGTGAGTGTGCATGGGACACGAGTGTGTGTGGGGAGAGAGAAAGAGTGTGTGCGCGAGAGTGCACAGGCCGAGAGTTCATGGGTGAGTGCACGGGGCGAGAGCGTGTGAGAGTGCTTAGGTGAGCGTGCATGGGGCGAGTGTGTCGGTAAGTGTGTGAGATTGTGTGGGGTGGGGGTGAGAGTGTGGATGGGTAAGTGTGTGAGAGAGTGCGCGGGCAAGTGTGCATTGGACGCGAGTGTGTGGGGGGGGAGAAAGAGTGTGTGGGGCAAGAGTTCATGGGTGAGTGCATGGGGCGAGAGTGTATGAGAGTGCTCGGGTGAGTGTGCATGGGGCGAATGTGGGTAAGTGTGAGATTGTGTGGGGCGGAGGTGAGAGTGTGCGAGGTCAGAGTGCACATGGGTAAGTGTGTGAGAGTGCACGGGCGAGTGTGCATGGAACAAGAGAGTGTGGGTGAGTGTGCGTAAGATTTTGCGCGAGTGTGTTGTACTGCCCCAGTGACCTGATGGTGTTGCCGTTGACCGTCACTGAGTGTGTGTTTGTGTGTCAGCAGATGGGCGCTACTCTTTACTGGGGCAGCCGTTGCAGTACAGTCTGTGTCCTCCCATCATGCACAACCACAACCACAACCAGTCCTCTTACAGCTCCCATCAGGTATACATAATATACACATACATACATATACATAATATATATAATTTTTGGCCGATGAATCTCATATATTCAGTGTGATCTCCGATCTTTTGATCCCACATTGTCTTTATCAGCATCGACACCATGTCCAACACATGTCTGTGTGTGTGTGTGTGTGTGTGTGTGTGTTTTCTCAGAGTCAGGGAGTGATGAAGCACGGAGCGCGGGGTAAAAGACAAACGCTCAAATCTGCCTCTACAGACCTGGGAACGACTGATGTGGGTAAGAAACCCAAACAAACCAGAGTCTTTCTGCTCATTTAACCCTGAAAACTGTATAACTGGAACATCACAAGTGTAACAAGGTGGGAAACCCCCCCAAAAAAGTACCAAAAATGATCAAAAATTGGGGTTACACTTTATTTTAAAGTGTTATTATTACAGTGAAATTATACATTTAAGCACTGTGTAATGACAATTAACAGAGCGAGGGTTTGGTTTAGGGTTAATTTCATGTAATTATGCATAATTTATAGTTATTACTATATCAAATGTGTTACCAAAAATGGTTGTGATACCATGTGTAAGCAGTAAGTTTGGGTAATATTTTTCAGGACACTAATGCGATCTCTCCATGTCTCCCTCTAGTGGTGAGTCGGGTGCTGGAGGTGACCGACCTTCCCGAGGGCATTTCCCGTCCCGAGGCCGAGAAGCTCTTCAACCAGCTCTCGCTCTGCGGCGCAAAGATCCAGTGGCTGAAGGACCCTCAGTGTCCCCGGGGCCCCGGCGGCGGAGGACGGGGGGACGGCGGCGACCCCGCTCACCTCTACACCGTCGTGGCGGTGTTCCCCAACACCATGGCGGCCCAGAGCGCCTCCTTCAAACTCAACAACAGCGGCGGGAGTTTGTTCAAACTACGCGCCACCAAAAAGAACTATGACTTGCGAGTGCTGGAGAGAGCGAGCTCACAGTGAGTCGGGAGAGAGAGAGAGAGACCGCAGGATGGAGAGGAAGTCGAAGATCACGTCAAAGGGAAGAGATCATCCTGGTGTTCCTTAGGGATCTTTTTTATTATTTTGTATCATTAACAGAAGAGCACATGTGACACAGAAGCGTGTTGCGTTGTATGTGTATCGTATGACACGCGCACACACTCATAGACACAAGCGGCATCTTAAAGGGAGAGCTCGGACGAAATGGAGGTTTTGTCTTTATCCTCGTGTCGTTCCAAACCTGTTATTTCAGTGGAGCACAAATGAAGATCGCTCCATCAAAAAAATTTTCAAAATATGACTTAAAGATTATACGATTGAGAGTCAGTGGTGTTTGACATCATGTCAGCTTTAGTTGAGGCGTAAAGAGACACCATACTTTCTTGTGTGAAAACAAAGCGCAAATGTTCTTCCAATAAAGTCGTACAGGTTTGGAGCAACATGAGGCCGAGGAAATGATGAAAGGTCTCTCGCTTTCCTCCATCGCTCTCCGTCTGTCTCTCTTCCTCCGGCGAGATCTCTCTCTCCTCATCTTCTCTCTGTTCACTTTGGATTTCTTCCTCTTTCACTTTCTAGCGTTTCTTGCTTTCTGTTTTGCCTTAACGCTGTTGTGGACTTCTGTATTGCGCCGTTTATTTTCTCTCTCAGATGAATCTTCTTTTCTCGGTTCAGTATATTTATATAAGTGATGTAAGGATTATAAGAAATAATCTATATATTCAGTGATTCTTTTCCCGTGGATAAGTTGACGCTCTTTTCCCCGCCCTCTCCTCCTCTTCCTCCTCCTCCTCCTCCTCCTCCTCCTCCTCCTCCTCTCCTCGTTGTGTTTGCGTTTTTCCGTTGACAGCTGTGCAGAAAGTATCTGAGGTATTTAAAAGTGCACAATGATTGCGAATGTCTACTGTAAATTCCATTTAATCTGTTATTTTTTGTTTGTTTTTAAAAATATAAAAGATAACTCAAAGATTCCTGCAGCGTTTGGGTTTTGTGTTGAATCGACGGGAAACGTGTCTGTGTGAATGTCGGATGAAACGAGAGTCAGACGAGAGATCCGCACGCTTTACTTTAACTCGTATATTCTTGGTGTTTAATTTATAAAACATCAGATTTGATCCTAAAGTCCATGGATTTCATTTTGCGTCAAAATTGAGCAAATCGGGGGTATAAAAGCAAAAACTGACGTGAAAATGCCATTTTCATCATCATTTATCAATATATAAAGATAAATGGTAGAACTTTACAACAAGTTCCTTTTAGTTCATGCATTAACTAACTAAAATAAGTCTCTTCTGCTCACCAAGGCTGCATTTATTGAATTAAAAATACTGTAAAAACTAATATTGTGAAGTATTATTAAATTTAAAAATTGTTTTCTATGTGAAAATACAGTAAAATATAATTTATTCCTGTCATCAAAGCTGGAAAGTGTCACATGACCCTTCAGAAATCATTCTGATCTGATGATTTGATGCTCAACAAACATTTAATTTGTTAAATTTAGTGTTTTTTACTGTACAAAATATTTGTTCATTTTTTTTCAGGATTCTTTGAATAGAAAGTTCAAAAGAACAGCATTTATCTGAATCTTTTCTAGCATTATAAATGTCTTTACTGTACTTTTGATTGATTTACTGCATGATTGCTGAATAAAAGTATTAATTTCTTTTCATTTCTTTTCAAAAAATTAAAATTCTTACTGACCCCAAAATTTTGAACAGTATTGTATAATGTGACACAAGCTTTGTATTTCAGATAAATCCTGTTCTTTTGAACTTTCTATTCAAAGAATCCTGAAAAAAAAATTGAACACAAATATTTTGTACAGTAAAAAACACTAAATTTAGCAAATTAAATGTTTGTTGATCATCAAATCATCATATCAGAATGATTTCTGAAGGATCATGTGACACTGAAGACTGGAGTAATGATGCTGAAAATTCATGATTTACATTATAATAATATTTCATAATTTTTACTGTATTTATTGTATTTTTAATGAAATAAATGCCGCCATGGTGAGCAGAAGAAACTTCTTTTAAAAACATTAAAAATCTAACGATCCCAAACTTTTAAACGGTAGGGTGTATAAACACTGTGTGTGTGTGTGTGTGTGTGTGTGTTTTTATATATACATAAATACACCGTACACACACATTATGTAAACAAGCTCATGAGGTGTAAAATACTCCAATTTCTTGCTTTCTTTGCAATCTAACGGTTACTTTTCCTAAATGAAACCGCCTCGATGACGAATGCCGAGTAAGAATGTCTCACTTGTTCCGCCTCTGCGACGACTTTCCATTACAGATGATGTCATCAAGGCCAAAGACAATTCACTCGTATTACTACGCATGGGAGGAGCAAGTCCCGCCTTCTATAAAGAAAAATAGCCAATCAGCTGTTTGCACTCAGATGATGTCAGCAGCAGTCAGAAATCCCTTGTGCTGTTGTAAGTCATGCAGCTTTTCTAAAACCTTTGCAAAAAAAAAAATACTAATTTAATGTTAATGTAAATATTAAGGTGATACAGATTCCAGCGGTAACGTCAGATGTGAGAGAATCATCACTGGGATCTGCTCTAATCTCTCAGGAATCCCACATTAGTGAAGTGATGATGATTCTCATGTCCCACGCTGCAGTGCATCCTTGATTCTGATTGGCAGGTGTTTATTAATGCAGCGTCACATCGTGCTGGAGTTACTGTACGTTCACGTGTCAAACTCATAATTACAGGTTAGCCGCTTGAGATTTTAGAAACACTCCGTCTTCATGTGTTAACAAATTATTGCTCTTTTTTTTTTTCCTTAAATATTAATTGAAGGCACGTCAAGGTGAATTATTGAAGTGATGACGTGTTTTTTGCAGTCATTAAGGGATGCATTTTGCTGTGAGTGTTGCTATAGAAACAGGATTGTAACAGTTTTGGTAGTCCGTCATGACGCTGATGTGATCTATAATCAGACCGCAAGAGTTCGAGCTCAAGAAGTTCATCTCAGAGCGTGACGTGAGCAGAACTAACGGCTGCTTGATCTTCACTGCAATCAAACAAACACTTTCAATTAATGGAGCTGAAGAAGAATAACAAAAAAAATTGGATGAAATTACTGTCTTTTTAGTTTTATTTATTTTTTTAATTCCTTTCGAAAAATTATCAAAGCAAAACAACTGTGCGGAGAGCTTTATAAAATAATAAAAATAGTTTTGACATAAACAAGATATACATATATATGCTCACAAGTTTAGGTGTGCTAGGACTTTTTAAAAATATTTTAGAAGTCTTTTCTGCTCAAAAGAGTGGAAGATCAAAAATACAGTAAAAATTGTGAAATATTATTCTAATGTAAATCATCAGTTTTCTATGTGAATATATAGTCAAATATAATTTATATCCAGTGATCAAAGCTGAATTTTCAGCATCATTACTCCAGTCTTCAGAGTCACATGATCCTTCAGAAATCATTCTGATATGATGATTTGATGATCAACAAACATTTATGATTATTATCAGTGTTGGAAACAGTTAATTTAATTTTTCAGAATACTTCAAATAGAAAAGAAATTGAAATTGAATCTTTATCCGTTTTTTGTCACTTTAGATCAACGTGTCCTTGATAAATAAAAGTATTATCCACTTTCTTTCAAAAGAAAAACAATAATTAATGGCGATGATTTACATCAACTGCGCGTCAGTTTCTCGTACTGTTACCACAGTATTATTATGGTACGCCAGCGAGAGAATATCATGATGCACGTCCAAAAAAACCCCATGGTGTTCTCATGGCAGTTTCTGATGAGGGTGAAGCGCGAGCGTCTCTGCCGCTTCAAACTCCGACAGGTGCAGCTGCTGCGATTCTCCAAATAAACTCCGGATCTGCTGTGACTGAATCCACCGACTGTTGGCTGTGTTTGGAGACCGCCGGGTGATCTACACTAGACCTGCTTCACAATTAACACACGTTTTGAAGATCAGTTTCCCGCCGGTGAAGATCCCGCTGAGACGGTAAGACGTCACGTGAAGAACATCCATGGAACCACTAAAGGTTCTTCAGATAATTAAAATGTCCTTCACACTAACAAATGGCTCTTTTAGGAACTGATCAGTTTTGTGGAAGCAGAAATGGTTCTTCAATGACATTGGGGTGAAAAAACCCATTTGGAACCTTTAATCTTATAGATGCTGAAATATATAATAATGCATTTTAATGTTTTAATTGTCCTTCTGGTTTCTTCTCTCTAGCTCCCTCTGCTGGTTGATCTGCAGGCGTCTGCTGTCATGATGGCTCAATATGATACGACATCACTTCCTCTCACTTTCCACTATCATTGAAATATATGAGGGAATTTGTTCTAATAGTCTTCTCCAGTTCTGGAAAAATCATGGAAACGTCTCTAGTGAAAATGTTCTTCATTCTGAGAGCTCTGATCTGATAATGTCACTGGTTCCTGTGAGACGCGGCGATTTGAACATGCATCACTTATAAATCTCTGAATGACAGGAAGCATCTGTCGTGAGGGTTCCCGTCAGCTCCATCTCGGCTGTTTCACAGGCTGGATGACGTGGACTCGCTGGATGATCAAAGAGGAGGACGTTACCGTAGGCTCTGATGTCACATGACAGAATATAAACGGGCCGACAGCGCGTGACATCCGGCCCGAGATGTTTAAAGATCCTCCAGCCTGACGTAGATGTGATTTTAGATTTTCATTTTCATTTCATTTTTCATCATTTAGCAGACACTTTTATCCAAAGCGACTTACAAGGGGAGCAATCAGGGGTTAGGTGTCTTGGAGGTGGAGAGAGTGCTGTTTATTCACAATCCCCACTTTCAATTCCTGCCGGCGTGGGAATCGAACCAGCAACCTTCAGATTACAAGCCCGACTCCCTCACCATTAGGCCACGATTACCCCCAGATCTACTCGCACAGCTTCACTGACGCTGGAGAGTTCACGAGGTTGAGCGCATCAGCAGGTTCAGTGTGTGTGAAATAAACTCTTCCATCCGTGTGTGTCTCCCGTCCCTCTTTAGGAGTGTTTCATCTGTGATGAAGAGGAGGAGGAGGAGCCGGTCCGCCCTGTGAACGACAGGCCGCACAAGTTTAAAGCCCGAGTTCTGCGACGTCCGCGAGTTCAGAGGTCAAGCGATGCCGCGCCGCTCAGACGCTCCACTTTCTGGAGGATAAATGTGGCTTTTGTCTTTCTGTCTTCTAGTCAACAATAAATTTGCTCTGAGGTGCAAAAACTGGAAGAGCAACATCCATCATCAGTGTCGGAGCTTCTGCAAAATCGTGAGTGATTCCCTGACGTCCTGCGTTCACACTTTAAAATGAGTGTTAGTCAGTGCAGTTGTTGTGGGTTTGGGTTAGACCATAGAAAATATCATTAAAC
>CM076074.1:33312500-33322500 GCA_038088235.1 Zacco platypus | reverse complement strand
TTGTGTGTGAGAGTGAGTGTGTGCGAGAGTGTGTGTGTGTGTGTGAGAGTGAGTGTGTGTGTTTACATTGCTTTGCTTTGATACTTTCAGTTACTTTTCAAGAAGAGAAATAATAAATATTATTATTATCAATCTTAAAGTTTTCGTTGCTGTATTTGTCAGGATTATTTGATGAAGAGGAAATTCAAAAGAACAGCATTTATTTGAAATAGAAATGTTGCTTTTGATCAATTTATTGCATCCTTGTTGAATAAAATTATTAATTTCTTTTTTAAAATTTAAATCTTACTTACCCCAAACTTTTGAATGGTAGTGCATCAGTTTCCACAAAAATATGACTGTTTTCAACATTAATAATAATCATAAATGTTTGTTGATCATCAAATCATCATATCAGAATGATTTCTGAAGGATCATGTGACTCTGAAGACTGGAGTAATGATGCTGAAAATTCAGGAATAAATTACACTGAACTATATATTCACATAGAAAACACATGATTTACACTGGAATAATATTTCACAATTTTTACTGTATTTTTGATCAAATAAATGCAGCTTTTATGAGCAGAAGAGACTGTTTCTGAAACATTAAAGAATCTTAATTATTCCAGTGTTCAGAGCTGCAGTGTGTTGATCTGATGAGACTGTGGCGTTAATAAGACTCTGTTAAAGCGCTGCGGTGACTCTGTCTGTCTCCTGTCAGTGGCGAGGGCTCTGTGTGCCGCGGTGCAGCTGTCAGCGAGGCTGGCACTCGTACCCGCTAAGCTTCAGCGCTCGCATGATCGGCCAACAGCAGCCCCCGTCAGATACGGGTCACTTCCTGTTGATGGCAGACGTCACGGCGCTGAGGACAGGGGCGGCGTGACATCGGATTGGCCGTGTTATAGTTCACTTCTGACCTCTGTCAACCGCAGACGTCTCATGAAGCTCAAAGCGAGGAATATAGAGGAGACGCTCGGATCATCTGCTGGTGTGAGCGCCGCATGATCACCCAATATTTTAGAGATTATTAAATTCTGATCAATTCTAAAACTTTAGCTGATTAGAGCCCAGCGAAGCCCTTGGTCTCATTTTTATTTTCTCCAATTATTATTTAATAAACCGTTGATGAGATGAACTGACTAGATCAACCATGAATCATGAGATACAACATTTGAAGTAAAAAATCTACAGATGGAGAGACAATCGGATAGATAGATAGTCAAATAGATGAATGGACAGACGGATTGATCATTTTTGAATCTTACAGGGAATATTTGCTTCTCAATGGAGAAAATAAATGGGTTTTTACTTCCAAACTGAACTGAATGTTTCTATTTCAACATTTTCCAATATTATTTTCATTTCTCCAGTGTCTTTCATTCATTCAGGCACGAGCATTCCGCTCTTCTCCAGCAGATGTCAGTAATGCCCCTCGTTTCCACAGTCTGACCTCTCTCTCTCTCTCTCTCTCTCTCTCTCTCTCTGTCTCTCTCTGTCTCTCTCTCTCTCTCTCTCTCTCTCTCTCTCTCTCTCTCTCTCTCTCTCTCTCTCTCTCTCTCTCTGTCTCTCTCTCTCTCTCTCTCTGTCTCTCTCTGTCTCTCTCTGTCTCTCTCTCTCTGTCTCTCTCTGTCTCTCTCTCTCTGTCTCTCTGTCTCTCTCTGTCTCTCTCTCTCTCTCTCTCTCTGTCTCTCTCTCTCTCTCTCTCTCTGTCTCTCTCTCTCTCTCTCTCTCTCTCTGTCTCTCTCTCTGTCTCTCTCTCTGTCTCTCTCTCTCTCTCTCTCTGTCTCTCTCTCTCTGTCTCTCTCTCTGTCTCTCTCTCTGTCTCTCTCTCTGTCTCTCTCTCTCTCTCTCTCTCTCTGTCTCTCTCGCTCTCTCTCTCTGTCTCTCTCTCTCTGTCTCTCTCTCTCTCTCTCTCTCTCTCTCTCTCTCTGTCTCTCTCGCTCTCTCTCTGTCTCTCTCTCTCTCTCTCAGCATCAATACTTTAACACTCTCTTTTGTTTTGGATTCTGACAGTAACATCTCCCATCATGCAGTGCAGAGATTTCAGTGTTTGTTGGCTGATGTCGATCTCAGTCTCCAGCGGTGTCTGCATCACATCTGCACTGATGTTCAGTGTTACAGGTGAACGTGACGTCACTGTGCTTTAAGACTCGTATTCATATAATGATGCAGTGAAACCCGTGACAATCATCAAAATCGACAAATATTTTTCTTTCTTTTTTTTTTTAAGAATGGAATATTGCAGTGTTTTAAATTCATAATCTTGAATCAGAATCTCTTCTCTGATGACGAGGGCGGGGCAACCTGTCACTCATGTGAGATCCACCAATAGCAAACCACCACCATCCAATCAACTCCCCACAGACACAATCAAGCCCCGCCTACATTTGTTCTTGTTTGAGAAGCGTTTCACTCGATATACGACACTATAGAGAAGAAAAGATCTCAATCATCAAAAAACATGCTTGCTTGACTGATGGAAACCTGTCTGAAAACAGTTATTTTTTGCAATTCCGTTCTTTTGGTGATGCTTGCAACAGAAAAAAAACAAATATATTCCACAGAACGTGAGTTTCCACAGCGGCCGTTGCTTCTGATGGGTTAAAAGCCTTTCCGTCTCCTCCGGCTGTGAAATTATTGACTCAAAGCCCTATGTTTCATCTTATTTGTGTAACACAAATTTACCCCGGTGCATGATGGGTAAGATTTTTATAGCAATCAGCCACCTGATTGCATTCAGAGCTCATCTGTCCTTTGATGCTCCAAATCACATTACGCTTCAGAAGTAGACTCATCCATCTCCACCTTTAGACTTTGAGAAATGCTGCAAATGTGGTTAAAAAATAATGGATTAAAAGTGTGTTTCAGTGGCCGCGTGCCCGATCGAGCCGATATTGATTGGACACATTGTTTCAGCCTCTCATCTGCGCCATTACGGTCACTACTTTCCTCCCCCCCCCCTCGCTTTCGCTTCTCAAAGACGTGAAAATACATTTTAACTTCAAGGCCGGAAATGAGAAATCGTCACGTGTCTCCGAGGCCGCATTATCGCTGCTCTTTGTGCGTGTTTTTGTCGTCTTCTGTCCATTTTGCTCTCGGTTTCAATCCCTCCGTCTGTCTGCGTGTGTTTTTTTGCGAAGCTCGTCTGTAATGGTTTAATCTATGAGGCATAATATTGAATCTGTGACAAGGCTCTTTGGGAAATCGTGGAAGAATAACTATTCTTATTCTGTCTCATTTTTCACCAGCGCTGAATTCAATTATCTAATATGATTTGTATGCTTATTAATCTTCATTATTCATAGATTCTCAATGGCTTTGCGACGTGGGCAAGTTAACGATATTTCCGTGCTTTTTATGTAGTGAGGTAATGAAATTGAGTTTCATTAGATGGCGGCGGCTCAGGGTTGTTGTTGTTCGGGGTCTGGTCCATCTGTCAGTCATGTGACTCACCTGAAGTCCAGACTGACACTCAAAACAATGTGATGATGACACGCTGTCACACTCGTCAAGGACGACAACGAGTCCGAGACAAAGAGAAGTTTCCCTCTGTTCTCTCTCTCTCTCTCTCTGTCTGTTTTAAAGGAGGCCTGCACTGTTGTTCTTCATTTAATACAGCTGAAGAATCAGATAAACAACCTGTATATAAATCATATTTATATTACTCATCATTTATTTATAGCTTATAGTATAAAATGAATAAATGCATATATACAGTAGCATTCTAAAGATGTTTTGAAAGAAGTCTGCTGTATTTATTTGATCAAAAATACAGTAAAAATTGTGAAATTTTATTCTAATGTAAATCATGTGTTTTCTATGTGAATATATAGTCAAATATAATTTATATCCAGTGATCAAAGCTGAATTTTCAGCATCATTACTCCAGTTTTCAGTGTCACATGATCCTTCAGAAATCATTCTGATATGATGATTTGATGATCAACAAACATTTATGATTATTATCAGTGTTGAAAACTGTATTTTTATGGAAACTGTGATATATTTATTTTATTGGAATTCTTTGATGAATAGAAAGTTTGACTCTTAGTAACACTATAAATGTCTTTACAGTCACTTTTGATTTTGAACGCAAATAAACATTCATACTTTCTCAATAACTAGATTATTAGCTTTTTATTATTGTACCAGTAAAAGCTGCATATTATAAACACACATCCTTACATGCAGAATCTGCATTTTTAATCTAATTATTTATTTTTGCACACTTTTTTTCATTAATTTTAAATTGGCATGAAATTAAAGTCTTCTCTATAGTGTCGTATATTGAGTGAAACGCTTCTCAAACAAGAACAAATGTAGGCGGGACTTGATTGTGTCTGTGGGAATTGATTGGATGGTGGTGGTTTGCTATTGGTGGATCTCATGTGAGTGACAGGTTGCCCCGCCCTCGTCATCAGAGAAGAGATTGTGATTCAAGATTTAAAAACTTTGGATAATTTACTTATAATAAACACTGCAAAACAAGAGATGACCATTTTGATTTTATGAAGACTTTAAAGCATTAGTTCACTTCAGAATTAAAATGCCCATATAATTTAATCTCCTCCATGTCATCCAAGATGTTCATCGTGACCTTTCCAGCGTAATGTGTGGAGCATCAGAGCAGCGCAAGACGAGCATTTGTGGTTAAAAAGTATATTTTTTGTTTAAAATGTGCGATGGTTTCTCTAGATCAGACTCTTATTCCTCGTCTGGATCATGTAGATCTTTGAAGCTGCACTGAAACTGACATTCGGACCCTGTTGAACCCCATTGAGGTCCACTATATGGAGAACAATCCTGGAATGAGTTCCTTCATTTCTTTTCCACTGAAGAAAGAAAGACATCTTGGATGACATGGAGGAGAGTAAAACATTTTTCTTACTTTATATAAAAAAAAAAACACTTTTGTTGCTTTATTATTGTTTAATATCTAATGTCTAGTATCATGTTGTTGGAGCGCAGCAGAAGCTCGAGCGAGTGAGAATCAGTGCAGTGACTGAAAACACTGCGATGATCAGCGAGTGACAAACACATGCTGACGCTCCGGGATTATTTAAGCTATTACAGCGGTATATAATTAAACAAAGTAATCGAGTGTACAGTTGGTTGAGAGGAAGACAAGCACTTGAAAAGCTCTGAACACACACACACACACACACACACACACACAGGTTCAGATGGCCTTTAGGGACGGAGGGCTGGAAAGGAAGCTTCAGGGTTGGGAGCAATTAGAGTGTCAGACTCTGAAACACACACACACACACACACACCTGTGCGTGTTTGGGGGCCCGTGGCCCCTGGGGACGCCGGTGAGAGTGTGTGTGACAGCGTGAGCGATCATCGTCATTAGCATTATTTATTCTCTAAGCACAGGCTCACTGCAGGGCCGCACTAATAGAATTCACGAATTACAATGAGAGTCTGCGTGTGTGTGTGTGTGTGTGTGTGTGTGTGTGTGTGTGTGTGTGTGTGGAGTCTCTCACACACCTCACAGCCTGTCAACACACTCCAGATCCAGCACGCTGAGCTGATCTTCATGTGTCAGTGTTGTGAGTCGTCTTGTATCTGTCTGTATTTAAGGTCACAGAATTTCATTTGGATTCAGTTCCAGAGCGTCTCATACGCTGAGATCTTTCTCTCCTGTCAGAAACGAGCTTTTCTTGAACTGCAAACGAGTGAGCTGCTTTACCGGAGTTTTTGTGTTTCTGTGACGATATCAAACTGCGTGTCTTGAGTATGAAGGCCGTCCGCACCATGTTGTTCTGTTTATTCTCGGTCTGTCTCTTTAAACGCTCGAGGATGGATTCTGATTGGCTGTCGGTGTTTTTATTGTCGATCATCTGCTGGAAAAATTGTTCTGGAGGTGATTTTGTTTCTCTGTGCCGTTATTGTTACAGACTCTGATGTTCTTTTACATTTAGAACAATTTTCACAGGTCAGGGATGCAAAATTGTCATTTTGAGTCCAAAATAGGTGGAAATAAGTGTGGCGTTTGAAAATCTTTCCAAATTTGTAAAAATCGGGTTTTAAATCAGGTTTTCTACTAAAATAAAAGCTCTGTGGTTTTAATATTTGAATTAATAAATATTAGTATTGTAATTTTACTGTTTTGTAAAATAAAATATTATTATTAAATACAATTCTGTTGTATTACAATATTATTTCTATAGTAATATATTTTTGATTACATTTTTAAATTTTAATTTTAATGAAATAACACACACTCACACATACTGTACTCACATAAAGTGATATATATCCAGGGCTGGGTAAGTTACTTTTAAAATGTATTTCACTACAGAATACATGCTTTAAAAAGTCATTTGTCACGTATTTCGTTACATTACTCAAGTTTAGTAACTTAATCTAAATACTTTAGAATACTTTGGAATACTAATAAGTGTGAAACAAACACAAAAAAGGTCATTGTGAGTTTTTATCTCACAATTCTGACTTTTTCCCTCAGAATTGCGTGATATAAAGTTGCAATTGTGAGTTATAAAGTCAGAATTATGAGATATAAACTGACAATATTGAGAAAAGTCAGAATTATGAGATATAAACTCACAATATTGAGAAAAGTCAGAATTATGAGATATAAACTGACAATATTGAGAAAAGTCAGAATTATGAGATATAAACTCACAATATTGAGAAAAGTCAGAATTATGAGATATAAACTCACAATTGTGAGGGAAAAAACAAATTGTGAGAAAAAGTTGCAGTGACGAGTGAATTATAAAATGACTCACAAAACATGAAAACAGTCGTGGATCATCAGGTCATGACAGGACAGTTCAGTTGACAATTGGGCATTTTTTTATATATATATATATGTAATATAATGAAATACAGTTACTCAAATTTTGTATTTTAAATACGTCACTAAGTTACTTGTATTTCGTTACTCCTCAACCCTGTATATATATATATCATATCTCAACTTGAATGTTTATTTAATCATGAAATGTAACTATTGTCCAGATTTTATAATAAAAATAATAATAATTATTTGTTTTTGTTTTATAAAAACAACAGTGTGAATGTGACCTGTGACAAATAAAATGGAGATTTTTATTTTATTTTAGAGCTATAGCATCTGAGGTAAGTTTCCATATATGTTGAGAAATTGAGTGTAAATCCATGTTTTAAATGTAATATTAAATATATATAATGTTTGTTTACACCCCTGATGAACTCTGGAGTAGATCGAGTGTTCGTGTTTGTGTGTGATCTGATTTTAAGTTTCTCTTCATCGGTGTGTTTGTGTGTCCGGTCAGCTGTAGCTCATCGTGGCACTTCAGGGTCTTGATGTGTGAGGATTCTGGACCGCTCTTACCTTGACTATCTCTGCGCTTCAGAGCGTTTGCTTTTACACTGTCCAGTCATCAGAATAAGAGGAGGCTGAAAAATATCATCCCATAAATCAAAGCAGTAAGCGCTTTTTACAGAGACCTTCCTCCTGATGAAGTCGTCTAAACCTGTACACACACACACACACACACACACACACACAATCTAGCATTATAAATCATTTCTTTACTGTTTGGCAGGTAAAGTTGGAGGCTGAACTTGACTAAAGTGTGTCTGTGTTTAGAATTACAAACGAGAGCGAGAAGTAATCAAGAACTGCTGCTGCGCTTGAACAAATGATCTCTGGATGTGCTGAAGAGATATATATATATATATATATATTTCATGGTAAACTTTTTGTTTATTGTATAACATGTCAGCGCAGCACCAAATAATTTTGTCTCATAACAGCAGAAATTACTTTTATGACGTTTGTGGTCGTACAGATAAAAGTAAGACATCATTGGAATCTATTTTTATTTTTGCGTTCACTCAAAATAACAAAACGTTGTGCTCTTGTTAAGTAAAGAGAACAACAGGATGTCGCTTTCTGCAATCCCAGTTTCCTTTCTGTGAAGTTTGTGGAGTGCGTCACAAAAATGAATCAAAGCTCAGTGAATGGATGAATGGCGAGCTCTCGTGTGACGTCTGAACTCTTGTTTTGGGCTGGAGCGTTGATCGTCTCTTCTTCTTCTGCTCTTTTTTCCCCCTGTTGTGGCGGTTAGCAAACAGCATTGCATTACCGCACACGCCCTCTTCTGGATTGGAGTGTGGATCGCCGGTGACTGACTGTATGTACTAAACCATGATGTCTACCATAACCATTACCATAATGTATGTGTGTGCGTGTATGTATATATACACACACATATAAATACACACACAAACACACACACATATATATATATATATATATATATATATATATACATACACACACACACACAAACACACACATATATATATATATACATACACACAAACACACATATATGTGTATATATATATACACACACAAACACACATATATGTGTATATATATATACACACACAAACACACACATATATATATATATATACACACACAAACACACACATATATATATATATATATATACACACAAACACACATATATATATATATATATACATACACACACACACACAAACACACACATATATATATATATATATATATATATATACACACAAACACACATATATATATATATATATATATACACACACAAACACACACATATATATATATATATATACACACAAACACACATGTATACAAACATTGTGTTTGTGTATATATATATATGTTTGTGTGTATTTATATGTGTGTGTGTGTGTATATATATATATACACACACAAACACACATATATATATACACAAACAAACACACATATATATATACACAAACACACACACATATATATATATATATATATATATACATATATACACACACATAAATACACACACAAACACACACATATATACACTTACATACACACACACACACACATATATATATATATATATACACACACATATATATACACACACATACACACAAACACACATATATATACACACACACACACGCACACACACACACACAGAAAAAGCAGTGGTAAATGTGAGCACTTCTTCTGCAGTCAAGGTTAGTTAGAGCACTAAACTAAGTACACTAGCATGTGTGGTGTGTTGGAGCTGAAGGGATGACGGTCACAGTGTTAAAGTCATGACTCTTTGTACTGGAGGCCCTCAGGGGCCCGACCGCCAACCGAGAGATTCAATCTCTCGCTTAATCGATATTCAGGCCCAGATGGGCCGCATGAAGAGAGACGGAGGAACTGCAGGATGAGGGATGAGCGCGGGCTCTCCTGCGTCTCTCAGGGCCGCGCCGCTTCAGTGCTGACTGCGTTTCTCACACGATACGGAGAGAAAGAGGCCTGATAATGGAGTCCAGGAGAAAAACTAGCTGTGTTAGACCACTGGAGAGAAACGAGACGAGCAGACGCGCTCCTCCTCTGCTCTTTCTGTTCCAGGTCTCCCATGATGTTTTTGTGCTTCTGGCTGATGCTGTATCAGCCGTACGGTTTTCCTCCGGAGCGTCCCGATGGAGCGGAGCTCGAGATCAGATCAGATGATCTCAGTTCTCATCTTAACACGCTCTTAACTGAGGCTGTAACACTTCAGAACTCAAGGGGGCAATAGAGGTTTTCTTGCTGACAGTTTTCCACCTGAAAGGAAAAGAAAAACGTCCGTGGAAATAGTTTGGCTGCACCTGGGAAACTCCACCGGCGTCCGTTATCACGTCACGCGTTCAGATGAAACTTCGAAGCAGCCTGAAGAAAAACAAAAGAATTGTATTTTGAGCCCAAATAACTACATCTGAATTATAAAGTGTTTTAATTTCGATCACTTTTTTTATACAGTACATGACATATAACAGAAGTGTGGGAGTTGACACTGTTTGTCTGCTTCATTTCAGAAGGAATGAAATCAAACTAGCGTTTGTTCACAGGTTCTCGCTCACACACTTACGGTGGGAAAGTTTCATCCCTGTAAAACACACAAACTCTCAGTGATGCTTCCCAAATCCCCCATTCCATCTGATCCTTCCCTAAAACCTCCAGCAGT
>CM076074.1:33230000-33310000 GCA_038088235.1 Zacco platypus | reverse complement strand
TGCTGTGGACGTGGATCTCAAGGTTACGCTGTCAAGGTTAAATTGACTTTAGATTAATTAAGTGTCAATTAACGGGGTAATTGTTTCATAATGTGGCCGGCCCCGGAGGCCGAGGTGTGAGTGAGAAGGACCGCCACTGTCAGACTCATGTGTGTGTTTGTGTGTGTGTGTGTGTGTGTGTGTGAGTGTGAGTGTGTGTGTGTGTGTGTTTTTGTGAGTGAGTGTATGAGTGTATGAGTGAGTGAGTGAGTGAGTGAGTGAGTGTGTGTTTGTGTGAGTGTGTGTTTGTGTGAGTGTGTGTGTGTGTGTGTTTTTGTGAGTGAGTGTATGAGTGTATGAGTGAGTGAGTGTGTGTTTGTGTGAGTGTGTGTTTGTGTGAGTGTGTGTGTGTGTGTATGTGTGGGTATTCCCTACATTACGGGGACCAAATGTCCCCACAGGTACAGTAATACTAGTAAATGTTGATCTTGTGGGACATTTTGTTAGTCCCCATGAGGAAACAAGCTTATAAATCATACAGAATTATCTTTTTTGAAAATGTAAAATAGCAGATCATTTTGTGTGATGGGTAGGTTTAGGGGTGGGTTGGGGGGGGGAGGCAGAATGTACAGTTTGTACAGTAGAAAAACCATTACGCCTATGGAATGACCCCATAAACCATGAAAACACAACATGTGTGTGTGTGAGTGTGTGTGTGTGTGTGTGAGACAGCAGATGAAGCAAATATCCTTTTAATATTTATTAAATATATTTATGTGTATTTTATTTATTTATAATTTTAATATTTTTATTACATATTTGTAATTTTGCAACTTATATATATATATATATATAATGTTTTTATGTGTATATATATATATATATATATATATATATATATATATATATATATAATGTTTTTATGTGTATATATATATATATATATATATATATAATGTTTTTATGTGTATATATATATATATATATATATATATATATATATATATATATATATATATATATGGTTGTAAGAGTTTCTGGTTGACTGGGGCAGTGACGGTTCTAGACTGAATCTCTCGCAGGGCTTTTACTGCCGCAGATTCAGAAGACGAATGCAGCTGGAGCGAAGTAGAGAGACAGACAGTCAGTGAAGAGAGCAAGAAAAGATGATAGAGAGATAAAGAGGACAGCCTGATGAAATGCTGATTGGCTCTTGTCTTTAATAGCTGGCCTGGAGGAGAGCCGCGACCGCAGCCCATCTATATTCACTCTCGCTCTGTTCTTCAGGGCAGGAGGAAGTGATGTCGCTTACCTTTTACCAAAATAAAGAAATCCATTTCCACCCTCTTCATCTCAGCACTGCTCACCTCGTTCTCTCTGTATCTTCTGATTCTGCGTCTCGTCTCATCGCTGCCGCCATTAGCATAATTGCGTTATTGAAATGTCACACACACATTAGAAATGATTTATGACGAATGACATATTAGCATAATTAGGGCCTTGTGAAATCTATTTTATTTTTTTTTGTAAATCCCAAATTTTTCTGGACTCTGATATAATTGTTAAATTAAATGTTAGTTATCAAAAAAGCATGTCTAATTAATTGAAATCATGGCATTTTAGGGCCCAGCGAAAAACGCCTTATTTTTTCCCAAATTCTGTTTTAATGTTTTCTGGATTCCGTTATAATGGTTTAAATCAAAAAGCATGTCTAATCAATTCAAATGTTTCTCTTTTGTTTATTACACGCATGCTTTGGGCTGAAATTCAGATATGCAAATGAGCATTTGTTTTCTGACCAATCACAACACACTGGGGCACCTGACCAATCGGAGCAGAGCAGCTCTCAGAAAGGCGGGTTTTAGAGAGACCGAATCTTTGAACGAAGCGTTTCAGGCTGAGAAAAGTGGATATGATGAGGAAATTAAACTGTTTTATGTCATTGGATGCTTGTAGAACTATTGTAGAAAATCAAAAACCTTTCAAATAGCATCATAGCTGCTCTTTAAAGTGCTTTTTCTCCACATGTGACATCACCACCAGGGCTGGATGGGTTACTTTTAAAATGTATTTCACTACAGATTACAAAATACATGCTTTAAAAGGTCATTTGTAACGTATTTCGTCACATTACTCAAGTTTAGTAACTTAATCTAAATACTTTAGAATACTTTGGAATACTAATAAGTGTGAAACAAACACAAAAAAGATCATTGTGAGTTTTTATCTCACAATTCTGACTTTTTCCCTCAGAATTGCGTGATATAAAGTTGCAATTGTGAGTTATAAAGTCAGAATTATGAGATATAAACTCAAAATATTGAGAAAAGTCAGAATTATGAGATATAAACTCGCAATATTGAGAAAAGTCAGAATTATGAGATATAAACTCACAATATTGAGAAAAGTCAGAATTATGAGATATAAACTCACAATATTGAGAAAAGTCAGAATTATGAGATATAAACTCGCAATATTGAGAAAAGTCAGAATTATGAGATATAAACTCACAATATTGAGAAAAGTCAGAATTATGAGATATAAACTCACAATATTGAGAAAAGTCAGAATTATGAGATATAAACTCACAATATTGAGAAAAGTCAGAATTTTGAGATATAAAATTGTAATATTAAGAAAAGTCAAAAATATGACATTTAACTCACACACTAAATTCACAATTGCAAGAAAAAAAGTCAGTATTGTAAGTTTAAATCTCGCAATTCTGAGAAAAAGAAGTCAGAATTGTGAAAGTCAAACTCACAATTGTGAGGGAAAAAACAAATAGTGAGAAAAAGTTGCAGTGACGAGTGAATTATAAAATGACTCACAAAACATGAAAACAGTGGAAAACATGAAACTGAACTCCTCTTTTTCAGACGGTCAGAGTCAGAGAATCACCAATCGCTGTTTAAATGACATTAAAACTCAAAGTAATCACTTTGGTAATCTAAAACACTTTTCAGATGTAACTGTAATCTGATTACCACCCATTTAAAATGAAATACAGTCACTCAAATTCTGTATTTTAAATACGAAACTAAGTTCCTTGTGTTTCGTTACTCCTCAACCCTGATCTCCACATAAACGTCCCTCTGGTCAGTTAGATGTCCATGAACGCAGCACATGTTGCTCTGCTGTCAGTGAGATGGAAACACATCTGCACAGATTGCGTATGGATCGTGTCTGGTGAAGTTGTGAGTAAAGCGTGTGAAGCGCATAATGCTTTAAACACGAATCTATTTTAATTAAAGCTGAAATCAAGCCTCCTGTAATGAGTTCAGAGCAGAAACACTGGCCCTTGACTTCAGCGCTAATGGATATTGGGCCCTTTAGTCGCGACGGCCATCTTCTCTCTCTGTACCGTTAATTATAACGCTGTTTCCTGAAGTGATTGTTCTCAAGCATGCTGTCTTTACGTCTCATTAGACGAGTAATTTCATCACGTTTGACCCCCAGAATTAAAAACCGTGAAATGATGTTTTGGATCAAGAAAACAAACATTTTTTTCTGTAGAAAAACACCAAAGGTGCAGTTTATCTTAGAAAGTTCCTCTGGATGAAAGTGTCACGTCGAAGGTGGTTTGCACTGGGATTTTATAGTTTTATGGCACATTTTCACAAGTTGTCATTTCTGTTATGCATAAAAATCTTATTTGGGAATTTACAGTTTTACAGAAATAAGAAACAGTCGCTCTAAAACACAAGCGTTGGGAGTGTTTGCAAAGACATTAAATGTAAATGTCATGCTGACGGTGTTTGTGACAAAAGCAAATCTTCCATAACGTGAGCCTCGAATGCAAACATAAATCGTTTTGGGTTAAAGCGTCTGCCAAATGCATAAAATGTAATGTAACGTCAATGCAAATTACTAGTAATAATTATAATAATGAGAATTACAAAACGATGCATTATGGTAATTGATTTGTCAGATAAAAAGCTGTTTAATTGTCATTGAAAAAATGTCACAATGCAAAAACTCTTAATGGATTATAGTTCATTTGTTTCATTTTCTTTATATATATATATATATTGTATACATACATAAATATATATTGCATAATATATACAGTATAAATGAACGCGCGCACACACACAGATTTGTGTCTGTTTGATTTGGAGGTGAAATGTTGACATTAACGGTTGTTTTCAGGGACCCCGTCACATCCTCGCTTTCCTGTTTCCTCCCTCTTCTCTCATTTAGCATGGAGTTGTTTTCCTGCGCAGCGCAGCAGATGGCTCGGACACACGCTGCTGCTTTAGACTGAAGTGATGGGTGTGTGTGTGTGTGTGTGTGTGTGATATTTTTCAGCTCGGTATCCTTCTGCACGGCTCCTCTCTGAATTGGTAGCTTCTGTCCTGTTTTCTCTCTAAATGTGTCTCCCAGCCGACCCGTCTCGCTCAATCTGCTTCCGTGCGGCCGTCCCGTCCAAAGCGCCATTACGTTAACTAGCTGTGGCTACTCTCCCGGTGATCTTTCACCTTTAACGCTCGGCATTGATCCCGCTCTCAGTGAGAATAATGTCACCCATCCGCTCTTATCTCCCGCTGCGCTCCAAACACCCGATAGACGCAGAAAGTGGCGCGTTTGCAGAATTTCTCGGCCGATATTAAAAGAATGTCGATAAGTAAGCAGTTTTGGGGACGTGTTGTCTGGTAGCATCTTCACCCAGAATGCATCAGGGTGTCAGGCGTGCGAGTTCTGAGTGTGTAAAGAAACACGTGAAGGAAATGAAAGGGTCAGTTCACTCAGAAATACGATTCTGTCAACTTTTACTCCAAATCGGAGACGTTTAGCAGAATGTTCACGCTGCTCTTTTCCGTATGATGAAGTTGGGCAGGTCATTGGTTCTCAAGTGTCACATGACCGATGCATGCTGCAAATTATATTTGAGTGAAGAAGTTATCTAAAGCCATAAACATTGTCATTACTTGCAAAACAAACCCATTAACTGAAATAAAATAAAATACAAAGACTTCGACTTATTTTATTTTTATAGGCCTATTGCATTGCAACTTTCTCATTTTATGTTTAAATTTGAAGTACTAAAATAACTTAAAACTAATAAAGATTATATAAACTGTTTTTAAAAAAAACAAATAATATGAAATGACAAAAACACAACAAATTTTTAACTAAAATTAAAACAATAAGAGAAAACATTAACAAAAAATGCAACAAAATGACTAAAATGAAAACAGAAAACATAAAAAAAATATATAATTCAAAATATTAATAATAGTACATAGTAGTGTATTAAAAATAATAACAGTGATAGTAAAAAAGCTAGTCTGGACATGAAATACACACACTCACACTCACACACATTCACACACATAAGTTCACACACTACACATAGTGCACACACACTCTAAAACTCACACACACATAAGTACACACACTCACACACACATAGGTGCACACACACACACTCTCACACACATAAGTGCACACAGACACACTTTCTCACTCACTACACATAGTGCACACACATATAAGTGCACACTCACACACTCTTACACACACTACACATAGTACACACTCTAAAACTCACACACACATAAGTGCACACACACTCACACACACATAAGTGCACATACACTCACACACTCATACACATGTGCACTGACACTCACACACACCTAAGTGCACACACACTCACACACATAAGTGCTCACACACACACACACACACACATAAGTGCACACACACTCACACACACATAAGTGCGCACACATACTCATACACATAAGTGCACACACACACACACACATAAGTACACTCACACACACACACACATAAGTGCACTCGCACTCACACACACATAAGTGCACATGCACTCACACTCACACACACACTCATACACATAAGTGCACCCACCCACTCACACACACACACTCACACACATAAGTGCTCAAGCACACACACACACTCACACACACACTCATACACATAAGTGCACTCACACACACATAAGTGCACATGCACTCTCACACACACACTCATACACATAAGTGCACATGCACTTACACTCACACACACACTCATACACATAGGTACACTCACACTCACACACACATAAGTGCAAATACACTCACACACACACACTCATACACATAAGTGCACACACTCTCACACACACACACACACACACACACTCATACACATAAGTGCACATACAATCACACACACACTCATACACATAAGTGCACACTCACACACATAAGTGCACATGCACACACACTCACACACATAAGTGCTCACGCACACACACTCACACTCATACACATAAGTGCACTCACACACACATAAGTGCACATGCACACACACTCACACACATATAAGTGCACATGCACTCACACACACTCATACACATAAGTGCACACTCACACACAAGTGCACATGCACACACACTCACACACATAAGTGCACACACTAACACATACATAAGGGCACATGCACTCACACACACACACACACACTCACTCACACACATAAGTGCACACTCTCACACACACATCAGTTTTGAACACAGTCCATCAGCGCTCTGATTCATGTCTTCTGGTGTCCTGCGTCCACTCTTGTCTGTCTGGAAATGAACTAATAATGAGTAAAACTCTGAACTGAGCACAGAGCGGCTGAGATGATGATGAGATTCAACAGGGCTGGTGTTCATCATGCTGTAAATGTGTTCAGAGTCTCCGTGAAGTCAGTAAACATCTGTATTCTGCTCATAATTGTGATTTGTGAGTGTTTTTTCAAATCGTCCTCACGGGTGGCGTGTTTTCATGCTGCACGGCTGCACATTTCAGCTTGTTTGTCTGCCGCAAACATTAAATAAACGTTAAATATAGATTTTCTTCTCCCCCTTCAAATGTAAAACATGCCAGAAGCTCGAAATCATCCCCTCTGACACATTTGTGTGTGTGTGTTTCCTGTCTGAAGTGACACACATCTCAAGATGAAGTGATGAGGAGGAAAACATGAGATGTTTCAGTGTCGATTCATGACGTTTCTTTGTTTTGACCTGATTAGATGTTGTTTCATCGTACAGAGCCAGACTAGAAACATGACAGTGAGTAAATGCTGTTGAATTCACATGTCGTGAGTGTGACTTTGGTCCAATTGGGTGTCGAGTGGGCGGGGCTAACCAAAGCAGCTGACCGGGACAGAAACTCAAATTAACATGTAAGATAATCTTTAATCACATGACTCCTGGTTAAGACACGGTTAAGGGTCAGAGAATGACAGTAATGTCCGTTTAAAGCATAAAGAACGTGGAGCGCTGAAGGACCTCTCGCTCTGGACACGTGATGTCCTCATATCGAAACATTCCTAAATCAAGATATGGAAACTGTCTGACGACACAGTTGTGTGGAAGCCCATTTCTGCCACAGAAGAATCATGCTCTTTATACAAAGTCAAAATGACAACATAATTATGAGATTAAAAAGTCTTAATCATTAAAAAGTCATAATCATGACATTAAAAATCCAAAATTATGACATACCAAGTCATAGTTATAACATAAAAAGTCACAATTGTAACATAAAAAGCCATATTTAGGACTTAGAAACTCCTTGAACGTTTTAAAAGATAATTGACATAAGAATAATAAAAAATGACTTTGTATGTCATAATTCATATTTTTATATCATAATTATGACAAAAAAATAAAATATTGTCTTAGTATATCAAAAACTTTTAATTTAACTAACTAAATTAATTAATTAATTAAACTAAATTATGAATTTATTTAATATGTGAATTTTCACTATCTCATAATTTCAACTTTTATAACTTCAACTTTTTATCATTTAAATTTTTTTATTTCATAATTAGGACTTTTTAAATAAATATGTCGCAATTTTGACTTTCTCATAATCTCATTTTTTTATCTCATAATTATGCCTTTTTATGTAGTAATGATGTTTATGATAATTTCAACCATCTCATAATTTCAATTTTTCAATCTCTTTTATTTAATAATTATGACATTGTATGTCATAATTTCGACATCATTTTGATATCATTTCAGCTTTTTAATCTCAATTAATTTAAATTTAAACAATTTAATAATAATGTGTGTCATAATTTCAACTTTTTAATGTCATAATTATAACTTTTTTTAATAATAATGTAGTATGTCATAATTTCGACCATCTCATAATTTCAACATTTTATAATTTCAATTTTTTAATCTCATAATTATGACTTCTAATTGAATAACTGTGACGTAGTGTGTCATGTTATATCATACTATAATTGTACATCATTATAACTTTAAATATAATTCTGACTTATTGTCGTAATTAAAATGCACCAAAACATGATGTAAATGTGAATCAAGACCTCACTGGCTGATTTTTGTTCTTCATTTTTTCTCACTTAATTCTTCTAATCTTCAGTCATTTCTGTTCTCCAGTGATCTAAGAACGTTTAGATATTTGTGCTGGAAAACAAGACAGAAACACCGAGGAAGATCGTCGTTTCTTGTCCCGTGTTCAGAGTTTAATAACGGCGTCGGTAGAGTTCGGTCGAGCGCGAGACGGAACGTTTAGAAACAGCAGTGAGAGACACTAATTGTATTTGGAACGGAAAGCGCTCTGACAGGCCGATCTGGAGGCACGTGAAGATGAAGATGTATCTACTGACGATCTCGGAGTCTGTCTGTTCTCAGATCAGACAACACTGTCGCTCTTTATGCGCGGGGTCAGGGGCGGAAATAAATTGCGGAAGAGGAAAATGAATTAGGGATGACGGTGTGGCAGCGGTGAGGAATTGGACTGTCAGGACGAGCCTCGCAAGGGTCCGATAATGAAAGAAGATGAAGCGCTGCTCTAACACTGATTTTGGTGTGTGTGTGTGTGTGTGTGTGTGTGTGTGTGTGTGAGCGACTGTGCAGCGTTTACTGTACATCTGTGCATTTATAAATGAACCGTCAGGAAACATTAGGCTGAATATGAGCAGATATGAAGCTCAATATATTTTCGTCTTTACATTCTGTTTGACAGAACAATGTACACAGAAACGCTTCAGAGAAACTTGCATTAGCTGTCAGATTTGGGTTTCTCAAACACTCCAGCACTTTATGAGTCCACATGCAGTAGATGAAGCGCTAAAATGAGACAAAACAAGCATTTAAACAGGGCTGGGCTGGTTACTTTTAAAATGTATTTCACTACAGATTACAAAATACATGCTTTAAAAAGTAATTTGTAACGTATTTTGTTACATTACTCAAGTTTAGTAACTTAATCTAAATACTTTAGAATACTTTGGAATACTAATAAGTGTGGAACAAACACAAAAAAGGTCATTGCAAGTTTTTATCTCACAATTCTGACTTTTTCCCTCAGAATTGTGTGATATAAAGTTGCAATTGTGAGTTATAAAGTCAGAATTATGAGATATAAACTCACAATATTGAGAAAAGTCAGAATTATGAGATATAAACTCATACTAAATTCACAATTGCAAGAAAAAAAGTCAGTATTGCAAGTTTATATCTCCCAATTCTGACTTTATAACTTGCAATTGTGAGTTTAAATCTCGCAATTCTGAGAAAAAGAAGTCAGAATTGTGAAAGTCAAACTCACAATTGTGAGGGAAAAAAACAAATTGTGAGAAAAAGTTGCAGTGACGAGTGAATTATACAATGACTCACAAAACATGAAAACAGTGGAAAAATGAAACTGAACTCCTCTTTTTCAGACGGTCAGAGTCAGAGAATCACCAATCGCTGTTTAAATGACATTAAAACTCAAAGTAATCACTTTGGTAATCTAAAACACTTTTCAGATGTAACTGTAATCTGATTACCACCCATTTAAATTCTGTATTTTAAATACGGAACTAAGTATTTCGTTACTCCCCAACCCTGCATTTAAATATGCTGAAAACACTGAAGAAGTTTCTTATTTGGTTTGAATCCTTTTTCTTTTGTCATTTTTTTTCCAGGATTCGCATGTTTTTGGGAAAACCTAGGTGCCTTAATTTAAAAGTGTGATTTATAGACCTGAAAAAGTCATGGAAATTAGTAAAATATTATTATTTTTTATTAGGAATTTGTAAACTAAATTAGTATTAAAACATTTTTTATATATTTTTTTCTATTTATTGCATACTTTTTATATCACACTCAGGAATTGTGAGTAAAAAGTACATTAAAATATCTTAAATCTGCAAAAGGCGCCACAAAGCAGCAAAATCACCACAGAACCTTTTAAAATGATTTAAAGTAAGACAAAACAAGCAATATTTCATACATTAATTCTTGTTTTATTTTAATGATCTTTTTTTTCTTTGAGGAACCAGGATTAACCAGGATAAACCTCGGAATTTTTGAAAACCTGGACAAATCAGGTGTCCTAACTTTAAAAGTGTCACTTCTATCAGGGAAAGTCATGGGAATTAGTAAAATCTTAAAACTCCATGACCATTTTTAATAAAGAATATTATTTTTTATTGTTATTCCAGCTTTAAAATAAATTTTGGGCAGGAATTGTGCGCAAAAAGTGTTTTAAAATATCTTTATCCAGTAAATCACAAATGGAGAAATTCTTCCAGTTTTGTTGTGAATAAGCTTGAGAAGTTCTGTGATGATTGACACCTGTGCTGGAGTGGGCGGGGCAGTGGGCGGAGCCAGGCATCTGCAGAATCACCCCAGAACCTTTTGCCTGTGTCTTAAACCACAAACTCTCTAATAGATACTTCTCTATGAAGAATGCAAGCATTAAAAAAGTAAGTTTTATATAGTATGAATGTGTCCAGTAGCTGATCAACATCAGTCATGTGACCGACCAGCATCAGTGCCACTCATAAATCGTCTCTCGTGGCCTCAGATGAGCACTTCACAATCTTGCAGGAAGTGTGTTCACCTACTGTTCCATCAATACTGTGAGTTCAGTGTGATTTCAGATGCAGCCCTCATGTTTCATTCATTGCAGATTGTAGAATCAGAAAGTGTGTCAAAGTCTGAATGCATTTCTTCAGACAGAGCGTTGAATCTGAACGCGCGCGACAGTCCTAACATTAACTTCTCTCATTGTCTCGAGAAATCTGGAATCAGCTGAACGCTGGATTTGTGCTGACGTCTGGGACCTTTTACCTGTGTGTTAGACTTCCTCCTCCGTCTGTCCGCAGATCCTCCGGGAATGAAGCCGGATGGTTATTTATGTGGCCGTTGAGCTCTTTAATTGCATGAGTAATGAGAGGCACATTATTGTGTGTGTGAGAGTGTGTTTTCCTTAGGTTAGGGTTAGTCAGTGTGTAGTAATTTGATTTATTTAAAACTAAACTCTCTCTCTCCACGTGGCTGCTTTTGGAATCTTTGCTCTGTTACACACACACACTCTCACACACACACACACACACACACTCACTCACTCTCACAGACACACACACACACACACTCACTCACTCACTCACACACACACACACACACACTCACTCACTCATTCACACTCACAGACACACTCACTCACTCACTCACTCTCACAGACACACACACACACTCACTCACTCACTCATTCACACTCACAGACACACACACACACACACTCACTCACTCTCACAGACACACACACACACACACTCACTCACTCTCACACACACACACACACACACACACACTCACTCACTCATTCACACTCACTCATTCACACTCACAGACACACACACACACACACACACTCACTCACTCACTCATTCACACTCACAGACACACACACACACACACACACTCACTCACTCTCACCGACACACACACACTCACTCACTCACTCATTCACACTCACAGACACACACACACACACACACTCACTCACTCATTCACACTCACTCATTCACACTCACACACACACACACACACACTCACTCACTCATTCACACTCACTCATTCACACTCACAGACACACACACACACTCACTCACTCACTCACTCACTCTCACAGACACACACACTCACTCACTCACTCACTCTCACAGACACACACACACTCACTCACTCACTCATTCACACTCACTCATTCACACTCACAGACACACACACTCACTCACTCACTCACTCTCACAGACACACTCACTCACTCACACACACTCACTCACTCACTCATTCACACTCACTCATTCACACTCACAGACACACACACTCACTCACTCACTCACTCACTCACTCTCACAGACACACACACTCACTCACTCACTCACTCACTCTCACAGACACACACACACACTCACTCACTCACTCACACACACACACACACTCACTCACTCATTCACACTCACTCATTCACACTCACAGACACACACACACACACTCACTCACTCACTCACTCACTCACTCACACACACACACACACACACACACACCTTGATCTGTAACAGGCACACACACACACACACACACACACTCACTCACTCATTCACACTCACTCATTCACACTCACAGACACACACACACACACACTCACTCACTCACTCACTCACACACACACACACACACCTTGATCTGTAACAGGCACACACACACACACACACGTGTTGTTTTCATGGTTTATGGGGTCATTCCATAGGTGTAATGGTTTTTCTACTGTACAAACTGTACATTCTGTCCCCCTACACTACCCCTACCCCTAAACCTACCCATCACACAAAATGTTCTGCTATTTTACATTTTCATAAAAGATCATTCTGTATGATTTATAAGCTTGTTTCCTCATGGGGACCAACAAAATGTCCCCACAAGATCAACATTTACTAGTATTACTGTACCTGTGGGGACATTTGGTCCCCGTAATGTAGGGAATACCCACACACACACACACAGGGTCACCTTCCACCATCAGTGTGAGACGCTGCACAGGGCGGGGCTCATGTAAATTTTGGGGTTTGTGATGTCAGCAACCCAGGAAGAAGCTCGTTGTAGTCTCTACCAGCCTTTAAAAAGCAATTTCTGTAAAAGAAAATCTCTCTGTTTTCAGAGTGTCGTGACTTTGCAGATGTTGTTTCTGCTCAAACATCAACATCACACGATCATCAGGTTTTCTTTGATGTTTTTAATCTCCTGAAATATTCCTGGACTCAAGAGCCCAACAAGAGTCTCAGTTTCGGTCTGAATATGTTCTGGTAATGAAATGTGTCCAGTTCTGCTGGATCTCCACACACATGCAGCATCCTCTGGCCCGCGGCTCCAGCGCCGCCATAATAAATAGTGTTCTTTGTTTCTAATTGCATTAGCCGCTGGCTTATTGAAGTCTCCAGCTATAAGTCACAGCGGTTGGTGAGGGAGAGAGAGGAAGGAAGCAGTGTGTGTGTGTGTGTGTGTGTGTGAGTGTGTGTGTGTGTGAGTGTGAGTGTGTGTGTGTGAGTGTGTGTGTGTGTGTGTGAGTGTGAGAGTGCTCAGGCCCTCGCTTGGCCGATCGGACTGTCATTAGTGTCACTGAAGGGGAAGGTGTGCTGGTTATTAAAGCCGTGGCTGTTTCGGCTGCTGTGGAGTCGTATTATATGTCACTGGGCTTAAAGGCGGCTGAGCTTCACGAGCTGAGCTGACGATAAAAGCTTCCTGCAGAGATCCTTTGGAGATCAGTCGTAATCAAAATAAAAGATTTTTAGTGACCAAAATAAAGCTGAAATAAAATAAATCATGAATATTAGATAAAAAACTTGAAGTTCAAAATATTTAGGATTAGGGTGGCTACTATTTGAGAAGAAAAATATAAGTTCAAACTGAAATAAAAATAAAATAAAAGCTAAATAGAATTAAAAAAATAAAAAAAATTATAAAAATAATAAATGATGCACATTTGGACAACAAAATTACTAAAACTAAAATAAAAACTGAAAATACACAAAATACAAACATTAATAAATCCTGTAATAATAAATAATACTGACTTATACTCAAAATAAACCGGCATCTTTAGGAAACTTAAATTTAAAAATCAGTATTAGGGTGGCAACTAACTGAAAAAAAGCGCTGAAACTGAAATAAAAATAAAATAAAGCTAAATAGAAATACTTTTTAAAAAATCAAAAATGAATAAAAAAAAAAGACAAAAGCACATTTGGACAGCAAAATTACTAAAACTAAAATAAAAACTGAAAATATAAAAAAAAAAAAAGCACTGACTCTTAATCAAACTAAACTATAATGAAACTTGTCTAAAATCATAAGAAAAGTGTTAAAATGATGATTATATTGATTTCTGGGTTCTTTATGAGGTTTATATAATGAAGAATCACATATTTCATGAGATAGAAGATCTTAAAAAAGTCAATACTGTACTCACTAAACATTGAAAGCAGCATTTATTGAATGTAAACTGCTGATTTTGAAGCGTTCTGTTCCTCTTGCTGAAGTTGGCGTCTCCATGTCGTTATTTTGGGTAAGTGACAGCTGTCAATCAAGTGTAAATGCAGCGCGCTTCATCAAAGCGGCGTCTGCGCGAGCGCTTCATCTGCTCAGGCTGCAGATTTTGACATTTGCCTAGACAGACTTGCATTTAAAATGTGTCGTTGCTCTTTCTAATACGAACGGTGTGTGTTTTTATTTTCCCACAGGCCAAAAACAGTCTGCAGTTCCTCCGGTGAGCGCTTAAGAAGACGTTTGTACTAATGAAGCCATTGAGACGGTGTTTGTAAAGTGCTTCAGGAGTCGGAATACGATAATGAGTCTCACGACTGCGGATGATGAAGGTGGGTCACATGTTCATGTCCTCATCATATGTGCTTTAATATTCTGGATATTAAACTCATGGAAATCATTTTCTTCGGTTTGAGGGGATCAACTGGGAGGTGATTCTTTACAGGTTTATTTTTTCCCTTTAGAAAGCAAGTTCCTTAATGCTAAAGCACCTGTTTCAAATTTGATTTGCATTTCTAAGACCTCTAAATGATGACGATGATCTGATAAACAGGCCTTCTGTCTCTGATTGATCGTTTAGACTTCATCATTTGTAGCATAAACACACATTTTTAAGTTGATTACTCCCAAAAATTAAGTTGCTCCAACTACTAGACCTGGAACGAATTAAACTCAGCTATTTCCGTTAACAGCAATCATGCTTGTTTAACATGTATATTTAATGAAGTATATTGTTTTTTTTAAATAAATGAAGTAAAATGTATATATTTTTTTAAATAAGATATTACTTGTCACTGGCTTTAGCGCAGTCACTGCTTATATAGAGTTTACCTTCATGTTTCTGACCTTCATGAAACTGTTTAAATGTCAAACATAACAGCATTAAGCAGCTCTTTCTCTTCACTAAAAACAAATAAATTCATTTCAAAATTTATCTAGTCCTATGCAAGACAATCTCTTTAAGCTACTACAACTTAATTTTTAAAAAAAAGCCACAGAAATTTGAGTTTAAATTACAGATGATATTAAGTTGATGTAATGATCAACATTATCATTCAACAAAATAATGTTTGCTACTTAATTGACCCTTTGGAAAAAAAACGCCCCCTGTTGGTATGTCCGACAAGCCGTGCTCTCTTGCCACACATCATGTTCTCAGGAAGACAGTTTCATATTTATAATATCGTAATTTTTAAAGCAGTTGAATCAATAAACAGCGTCTAGTGTGTGTTTAATGTGTGGTGACAGATCGCTGGAGCTCCTCGATCATCTCTTCATACTAGTTCATTTATAGCATCAAATAAACATGAATGAACATCAGAAGGAATGTTGTTTCAAGACGTGATTCAAGTTCACCAACGTTAATCTACTAACTCCCCTGACCGCTTTGATGACAAAATGGCGGATTCTGGGGTTATGATTGGTCAGATCGCCTGTCAATCAATCCCTTCGCGAAGACCCGCCCCCTTTTGTTACTGTTGCTATGTCCGACAAGCCGTGCGCTCGCACACCACAATAAATTTGAACTTTGCATTGTAGTAACAGCTCCCCTGAATTCCTTTTAGATTGACATTGGCAAATATTGATATTATACGCATTTTATGTCACACTTTTATATGCATTTTAAGATCTTATTGATTTACACGCATATAAATATCAGCATCTGCACTAAAGTGCATATTTTTCTCATTTTGGTCCCCCCCCCCCTCCATATTTTCACTATATCAGACTATATGAACCATAAAAGCCTATTGACTATTGTTTCATAAGTCAAGTTTACAGGGTGAAGACATCATCCTCCAGGAAGTGACATCATTTTGGAGGGAAACGTAAGCATCAACAGATGCTGTTTAGTTTGATGGTGTTGGTTTGTGTCTCTCTAAAGCACTGAAGTAAATATTCATGATGAAACATAAACCTGGAATGCAATGGTTCAGCCAAATGTGCAAATGCAAATAGAGTCAATTTTGATTTCATGCTGAGCTCAAATTACAACATAAGCATGGAATGACCCGTCTCTCTTTGTGTTTTCTCTCTCTGCCGCCCCGTCGGAGATGTAGGAGTAATGTGAGCGCCTGAGACACGATGGCACAAGAGATACGGCTCTTCACGAGAGAAAGGCCGAGAGAGAGAGAGAGAGAGAGAGAGAGGGTGTGTGTGTGTTTTGTCGGGGCCACCGACCGCAAAAGGCAATTCCAATTTGTCGCGAGTGTGTGTGTGTGTGTGTGTGTGTGTGTGTGTGTGTGTGTGAGTTAATGAGGCGAGTGTGTGGGCTCTCACTCATTCTGCCAGCGCCGGCCGATCGCTCTCTGATTACTATAATGAAACGGTCAGGGCATTATTAACCAAACGCCACCACACACGCACAGAAAAAGAAGAATCACGCCCAATGTTGTCACCGCATCGTTTTAGCCATTTGTCTTTTTGTTGGTTCTTTTAGAGCGAGAACGAGACGGAGACCTTTTCAAGTGGAGATCACAGATAAAAGGCGACCTGTCGTCAGGTGTGGGACTTTTATTATAGATACAGGTATTGAGAGCTCAATATTAGACTGGTCAGATGACCTGAAGGCACATAAAGCTTGAAATCTGCATTAATATTTCTTGGGGATATCATTTGAAAAAGCCAGTTCCTTAATGCTATAATGCTTCTGTATTATATTTGATATTGGAGATGATCTGATAAACACACAGTGCATCATAGTTTAGACTCTTTTATCAAGTAAAAGAGCTTAAAAAATAAGCATTAGGGTGGAAACTATTTTAAATTAAAAAAAATTAAGTTCAAACTGAAATAAAAATAAAATAAAGCTAAATAGAAATTTGTGCAAAAAAAATGGCAAAAGGACGTTTGCACAACAAAATCACCAAAACTAACTAAACTGAAACTATAAAAAGTAAATGCCAATTCAAAACCTTAATAAATACTATAATAATAATGACTCTTATACTCAAACTAAATGATAATGATGGCGTCTTTAGAAAACTTAAATATAAAAATCAATATAAAATAAAATAAAAAATAAAATAAAAATGTAAAAAAAATAAAATAAAAAAATGTGGTAAAATGATCAAAATAAATCTGCAATAAAAACTTAGAAAACGTAGAATTAGGACGGCAACTAATCGAACTAAAATATGAAAAAATAACATGACAAAAGCATAAGAAAAGTTTTTAAATGATCAAAATAAATCTGAAATAAAACAAAAATATTAGAAAAATAAAATAAAGATCAATAGAAAAGAAATCAAAAACATAAAAAATTTCAAAAGCACATTTGGACAACAGAATTACTAAAACTAACTAAAAAACTGAAAATATAAATTAAAATTCTGCCTCTGCCTCCTCCAGTAAAAGTCTTTTAGTGTAATTGTACAAACGTCTTTTTACTGTAAATTTTCATCATGCAAACATAAGAATAACTTTGATATTGTTAGTAATATTTCAACTGCTTTACTTGATTATCCAGACATCATTTATTAGAAAAATCATGAGTATAAAAAATGATCATCATTTCTTTGTTCATCTCTCAATCATCATCGTATCGTATTATATGTGTTAAACTACAGAACTTTGATCATAAACTAAGCATTTAAATATAATCTTGTGTTTTATGTCAGTAGTGTGAAGATCTCGCTGCGTTCACCGTGAAGAGGATCTCAGCAGATGTGGAGATGTTGCTCCACTGAACACCAGAGAACGGCGGAGCAGAACGATCAGAACATTCAGAGGTAGAAACTCGTTCTGTGTCAGAAATGTGTAGATTTGATTTTAAAGACCCTCTTTAGTCCGTCATCCTCCCGAGAGAACTGATCTCCAAACATTCTTCAGCCAAAAACTAACATTCTGCACATCCCAGCCAACAAAAATGTTCAAAAATATATTCTAAAAATAACTTTCCATTATATTTTTTGATTGTTCTTTGAACGTTCACAATATACATATACATTTTTGTGGTTATGTGGACGTTACATTGTATCATCTTCAAACATTATAGGAATGTTACTTTTGATTGATCTCTGAACGTTGGATAACAAGTGTAACATGAACATCCAATTAAAACATTCCAGAAAAGATGTATAATGTTTTTGAGAACAATTTGTTCATAACTTTTTTTTGCCAGAAGCTTCTGAGAATGTTCCCTGTTTGCGTTGATCATATTTGCAGTGCATTTTTGCCAAATATTACACTGCAATCAGTCACATGACTCATGGGGACCAATGGAAGGATTATCAGTCAATATTATCTTAAATTAATCTGTAGTGTGTGGATAATTATTGTGCTGATGGTTCGTCATGAACTGCATTTTTTTAATTTCATAATGTTTCCTGAGGCTCTTATAATGTAGGATTAAATGCACTATTTAAATGGGCGTGTCTCCTTTAAGATTTTAATTTAAATGCCCACATATGATTGGGTCGCATCTGTGCATGTGAAATAAGAACATGGAGCTCTTTTGAAAACATTTTCAAGTATTAAATGAGTCGAGGTTTCAGTAAAAGCTGTTTTTGTGGCTAACAAGGAGTTCTTTATAGTACAATAACCTCTTAGATGTCAAAAGAAAAGATCTTTATATGTACGTTTAAAACATCTTGTGTGATGGTAATCTGTTGTATGAATTTTTTATGATGACATAATGATCATCATCGTGTGAATTAACTGCAAAATTCGACGTGTTCTCCACTTCATAGAGGAGTTTATCTGAATTGCGAGCTGATCTTCTTAAAGGAACAGGAACAGACTCTTCGTCAGTGAACGAGCGTCTGTAATTCAATTGATAAGGAGTCCCTCTTAAGCACCTTAAAGGTAATAAAGCGTAATCAGTGCGGACGGATGGCTCGAGTCAGAGATAGGTCAGTGCTCGATGGCTTTACTGCTGCTAGTTAACACTAATGGCTTCAGTATTGCTTTTCTGATTCATCTGAGCGACGGACCGCACACTTGTTATGGACGTGTGACATAAACAATCAACCAACCAGTACACCCTAGCAACCATCAGAGCAACCACCCCAAGTACCCTAGCAACCGCTCAGAATATGTATCTATCTGATATTTTTTGATTGTTTGACCTGTACTCTAAAAAATGCTGGGTTAAATACAACCCATTCATAGGGTTAAATTACCTCAAACGCTGGGTTAAAACAACCCAGTAGTTGGGTTAAAAATACATCAAACACTGGGTTACAAAAACCCATTTGCTGGGTTAAAACATCCCATTCGCTGGGTTATAACAACCCATTTTCTGGGTTAAAACAACCCATTCGCTGGGTTAAAAATACCTCAAAATCTGGGTTTAAACAACCCATTCGCTGGGTTAAAACAACCCATTTGCTGGGTTATAACAATCCATTCGCTGGGTTAAAACAACCCATTCGCTGGGTTATAACAATCCATTCGCTGGGTTAAAACAACCCATTCGCTGGGTTATAACAATCCATTCGCTGGGTTAAAACAACCCATTCGCTGGGTTATAACAATCCATTCGCTGGGTTAAAACAACCCATTCGCTGGGTTAAAAATACCTCAAAATCTGGGTTTAAACAACCCAGTAGCTGGGTTAAAATACCTCAAACCCTGGGTTATAACAATCCATTCGCTGGGTTATAACAACCCATTTTCTGGGTTAAAACAACCCATCGCTGGGTTAAAAATACCTCAAAATCTGGGTTTAAACAACCCAGTAGCTGGGTTAAAATACCTCAAACCCTGGGTTAAAACATCCCATTCGCTGGGTTATAACAACCCATTTTCTGGGTTAAAACAACCCATTCGCTGGGTTAAAAATACCTCAAAATCTGGGTTTAAACAACCCAGTAGCTGGGTTAAAATACCTCAAACCCTGGGTTATAACAATCCATTCGCTGGGTTAAAAATACCTCAAAATCTGCGTTTAAACAACCCATTCGCTGGGTTAAAACATCCCATTTGCTGGGTTATAACAACCCATTCGCTGGGTGAAAAATACCTCAAATCTGGGTTTAAACAACCCATTCGCTGGGTTAAAACATCCCATTTGCTGGGTTATAACAACCCGTTCGCTGGGTTACAACAACTCATTCGCTGGGTTAAAACAACCCAGTAGCTGGGTTAAAATACCTCTAACCCTGGGTTATAACAACCCATTCGCTGGGTTAAAACATCCCATTTGCTGGGTTAAAAACATTTTCAACTCATCTTGTGTTGTTTTTAACCCAGCATTTTTTAGAGTGTAATACATATTGTCAAAAGGGGCATAATAGGTCCCCTTTAAATCTATTTCAAAGTTTCTGGTCAGACTCTACCAAGCCAAGATCATAGTCTGTCGCTGATCTCTGTGTTTCCGCGACAGCATGGCAGTCTTTCGAGACGCCGCTTCAGTTTGTTCTTTGGAAGGGCTTCTGTCTGATAATTAGATGGAAACCCTCCTGCTCCAGAAGTGTCTGGACGACATCCAGAGGCGTCTATATTTAGTGCGTGTGAGATAAGCGTTCCCAGATCTGCTCTCTGAAGCTGGACAGATGATTCCCAGGAGCTGGAATCACAGATGTTTGTTTCCGATCACCTGTATCGGTGCTGCTTCCTCTTCTGTTTCAGGAGCCAGATGTTGTGTTGGACATCAGGTGGCGGCCCGACACAATAAAACTGTTTATTGTAAGACTCAAACAGAGATTTGTCTCTCTCTCGTGAGATCAAGATTCTATTAAAATGGAATCTTTTAGATGCATTTGAGCGTTTCGCCCTCATATTACCAAATTCTCAGGTGTGAGATCAAATACACGTAGCGCTTCCCAACCAGACACTAATGCTCTAATTATTACAGGAATAACAGAAGAAACACTTCTCTTTCGTTGCCCTCCTCGCTCTCATGTGGCGCTCGCCTCACATCCACAGGCGCCATCAGTGCGAAGAAATAACAATCACTTCATATCGACCGGCTGAATTCAAACCTGCATCACGTTCCTGGTCATTCAGAGTCTCTCTTCCATTTATGGACTTTTATCACTGATGCACTTGTGAAAAAAAAATCAATCTCTGGAGTTGTTGCATTGCATTGATGTGTTTTAAAGCCTCGTGCTATTTATTTTCACACAGACAGTTGCGTCGAGTTCTACTATCATAATCACAGCCATTACGCTCGGGGTTCAAACGTGGGTTTATTTTCCTCCAGTTTTTGACATCCCCTCTTGTGGAGGAAAATTGCTGCTGTGCTTTCAAACTGTACATTGTCGACATACAGTACGGCAACCCTCGCCTTGTGAAGTTCACCATCGGTTCTGCTGAGGGTTAGTGTTCATATGAACACGATAATGTTTGGACGTCACGTACGAGACTGAATGCGTGCGTGTGCAGTACAGTGTGACTTAAAAATAATCGTTGTTGTTTTGTATTCTGCTGCTTGCTGGTGCAGAACAAATGTCAGTGTAAATCGTTTCCTATATAAATGGACTCATTCAGTAATGTGCATAAGAATGGATTTATGGACGATTTACGTGTTTCATGAATGAGGCTGTGTGTAAATGAGTTGACCAGATCGGGTCTGCGCCTGCATTCTTCCTAGTCTTTCTTTTACCTTTCGTATTTCACCACACTGCAGTCGTGTCAGTTTTTGTAGGGCATATTAATGTTTAAATATAAAGAGAGAGTGTGTGTGTGTGTGTGTGTGTGAGTCAGGGATCAGGTGTGTGCTGCTATTGAGACTGAATGAATAATCACTGGCTCACGCTTGAGATCGCTCTGGTCTTGTCGAGAGCTTCTTGGCTCACACAGGTCATATTTTGCATCCAGAATATGAAAATACAATTTTTGATTCTAAGGTGTTGTCAAAATAGACTTGCCCTTATGCTGCTACTCTGAGCATCTCTAACATTACACACACACACACACACACACACACATATATATATATATATATATATATATATATATACTGTATATATATGCATGTATGTAGGTGTGTGTGTATGTATATATGTTATATATATATATATATAATGTGTGTATATATATATATATATATATATATATATATATATATATATCTGAAATATTTTACATACATTCTAAACAAGAAGTGTTGGTTTAAGTTAAAAACGCAAGTTACCTGGTTGTCTTAAAATTTTGAGTTCATTGAAATTAAAAATTTGAGTTAATACAATGAAAGCAACCGTTTTAGAAACTCAAAATATTATGTTATCTGAATGACATTAAGTTGATTTAACAAAAGAAAATCATGAAAATATTTTGTAGTATAAATACTAGTGTATGTAAATATAAATATATATTAATTGTTAATTTTGTATATATATATATATATATATATATATATATGAAATATATATATTATATTATTATTTTATAAATATATGTTCTATATAAGAATTATAATGAATTGTATTTTAATTGTAAAATGAATATGTAATATTTATGAAATATTCATGTATGTGTGTATGTAAAAAATCTACATATATATATTTAATTAAATAAAAAATCAATCAATTATAATATTAAGCATTTAATTATATTTTTTGTTCAATTAATAAACAATTAATTAATATATATTTCAAATTTATTGGAAGATCATTTAGTATAGTGATTTGATGCTTAAAAACATTTCTTTCCATATACACTCTAAAAAAAAATTTGTGTTAAAAACAACCCAAGTTGGGTTAAAAATGGACAAACCCAGCAGTTGGGTTAAATGTTTGCCCAACCTGCTGGATAGTTTTATTTAACCCAACTATTGTTTAAAAATTACTGTATTTCTTACTTAAAATGAACCCAATGTATCTTAAATAATATTTCCAACCTATTTCAGGTTCATTCCGAGCCAGACATATTGTAATTTCTAATCAATAGTTGAGTTAAATAAAACTGCTCAGCACATTGGACAAACATTTAACCCAACTGCTGGGTTAAAACAACTAATTCGCTGGGATAAAACAACCCAGTCGCTGGGTTTGTCCATTTTCAAGCCAGCATTTTTTAGAGTATAGGATGAAATATGGCCTGACCTTTTTTCCCCCCAGAGAATCCTTAACTGCCACACTGCTCTGCGTGCAAAAAAACCCTGATAGTACCGTGGTACACCATGGTGCTTTTGTGCTAGTGAATGTAAAAATAAGTGGTAAAGCTCCAGTAGGAACCCTGGTCAGGATCCTCCACCTTCAGATGAGTTTGAATCAGGCGAATTACTCTCGGATAAAACAACCTTGCCAAAGACGAAGCCCTCGCGGTCTCAGGAGACTGTGTTTGTGACCCCTGCGCCCGAGAGCATGTTCATCACACGGCACGTGCCTTAACCTCGCCGCCGCATATAAAGAAGGCGAAAGCTTTCAGAGCCAAAGAGTGAGGTGAAAAAATAAGGGAGGCGAGATTAGAATACAGAGATTTGACACTGTAATGTATGCGGCTCACCTAATAGACGTTCCATCTCAATTAAGCTCCGATTTGAGACTAGCGGAGCGCTCTTGAATCTCAGAGAAGTTCATCAATCTTAGCAGTTCTTTCTCAGCAACAAAATAGAGTGAGGCAAATTTCTGCATTTAATTAATGTAGTGCTTCCTTTACTGCTGTTCAGCATCTTTCCAGCATCAGAAAAAGGGCGGCACGGTTCTCCAGAGAGATTAAGTGAAAAGCGGCGAGGAGAACAGCAAAGATCGGCAAACTCTGTAATGAATGTCTGAGTTTGGCACTTATGATGGATGAGCAACGAATGTTGTTTGTCACAGACGCAAGCGGCTTCAACTCACAGCTAGCCTAGCACGACGCTTAGCAATGGTGCTAACAATGCAATTAATGTCTAAACGATCAGCTGATGAACACGTTGTTGGCATCGGCGCACACTTTTGTATGGTTGTATTTGAGGGGCTCTGTAGGTTCACCTACAGTAACCAAACTTCATACAGTTATACAACTTGCATGTCATTAGCTCCGCTCAACAGGAAGTCACCTATTATGGGTTGTTTGAAAAACGCACGCTCTGGATTTTGATATACGCCTCCCAGGGGAATCATCCAAACTTGGTCAGCGTGAAGACATCGAGGATGCAAAATTGCGAGTAGATTTTTGATATCTCGAACGGTTTGGCTGGTGCGAGGCAACGGATTCATGGCGAAAAAAAAGAAGTGTGTTATAACTTCTGCATACATTGACAGATTTGCATCAAACTTCAGCTGTGTGTCCGTTGAAGGAGGACGATCTAACCCAGGCCGGATGTGAGTGTTGTGAGTCAACATGAGTAATTATACCGCCACCAACTGGCAGCAGGAAGTGTCACTTTCAAAATGCTTTGAGATCGCCGTCTTATTTTTACCGGATTTGCTTCAAAACTTCGTCAGAATAATGACAAGACATGATAGACATAGACCTGTGAAAGGATTCTTGATATCTTAAATACTGTTGCCATAGCAACACGTCAGTTTGATATTCTTTTTGGGTGTTTTTGAGACATGGCATGCTTCAAATTTCTTAAAATTCAACTCGTTGTTGGCCAGTTGACATGGACAAAGCCTTAGAAATGGGCAGAGAAGAGCTCTATAGCGCCACCTTTTGACTGAAGCGGGGGGTTAGCTTTACCTACAGTCGCCAAACTCAGTAAATATGCAGAAAAGCTCATTTATATATTAGTTTTAGAAACTACTGAATGTCTGTTCAGTACATCAATCAGCTAAAAAAATATATATATTAGTGTGAGAATGAGACATGACCTACAGTATGATATACTAAATGTCTGTAAAACACAATATTAGTTCATTGAGTTGATCTTAAAAACAAAACGTGGCCTGAATTCAGCCAATACATGAATATGTAAATCAGTCTGTGGCAGAATCACTGTGCTTTATGCATAGGTAAATTAATGCATTAATAATGCATTGTCAAACGTGATTATGAAGATGTACTTCTGAATGCTAAATTCAGAACTTTCCTGTAGAGCAAACAGTTGATCGTGGTGCTCGCAACGCCAGGGTCATGGGTTCGATTCCCAGGGAATGCGTGAACTGATTAAATGTTTACTGCTTTGAATGCATTAAGTTGCTTTGGATAAAAGCGAAATCTGTGAGTCAAAAGGACACTGAAGCAGACGAGGTCTGAGGTCAAAAAACAAGGAAGAGGTAAAAAGTAAAACCAGGCCAGTACAGGAGCAACAGCAGTGAGTGAGGAGGAAAAGAAAGGGATGATAGAAAGAAGGAAGGAAAAGGAGAGAGAGTGAGAAAGGTGTTAACCTTGAGAGAGCTCATCCATTATATTGCGGCTGCTGGTCTCTCTGTCACACTGTCAGAGACGCCACCTCTACAGCACAGCAAAGGTCAAACACAACTCTCTTCTGAGCGCACACACACACACACACACACACACAGACACACTTTCTGATGCATTAACAGGAGAGGTTCAGCCAGAACTTAAAATTCTGTCATTGTTTACTCACCCTCATGTTTTTCCAAATGTGCAATTTTTGGACGCTTATCTCCACCACAGAATAAAAAAGGTAATTGCAGCTTTTTATCCGACAAATCTGACTTTATTCTCAGAATTGTGAGATATAAACGTGCAAATTTGACAAAAAGTCAAAATTGTCCTCAAAATTGTGAGACACAAGACCGCAATTGCAAGAAAAAAAGTCTGAACTGCGAGATAAAAAGCCACAATTACCATTGTTAAATATTCTGTGGTGGAAAATAAGCTTCCATAATAATTGAATCAAGCTTTAAAAGGAAAAAGATTCATAACAGTAGGTTGTCCGTCCACCGCGAGGCCGGAACCAATTTATTATAAAGAAACAGAACAGGGAAGGAAATTCTAGGTCTAATTCTAGTTGGAAAATAATCTGTTTTTTTTTTTTTTTTTTTGAACAACAATTTATTTCTCAAAAATTGCCACAGGGTTAAACAACATTTAAACATTTTCATTATAACCTAATAAAGGAAAAAAGACCAAAACACAAATAAATAAAATAATATGAATAATAAATAACTGAAAATAATCATTTTTGAACTTTTTTTGCATTAAAATATTCACACACGTGTAGGCTACATTTTTGTTTGGATGGCTAATGTGTTGAAAACATAAAAGTGTGAATTCAAAACATGAATCACGTAATTGTATATTTACAAATAAAAACGGCCCTATTTGAGAAAAAAGTCATGTGGTTTGCATCTCTGGATGTTACTGTCGGTCTTTTACATTTTTATCGCAAAACATGCATGTTGACATGTATTAAATGTTTTTACCTCACTCTCTTTCAGCGTTAAACGGACGCTTCGAGCTGGAATTCGAGATTCTTTATCAATCATATATTGCATACATGTGATGTGATGACAGGAGTGGATTTTTGTCATTTATTCTGCATGTGTCAAAGGGAATGTGTTTCTATTCATCTGGATTTGAAATGTAATGTATCTTTATTATTTTTCATGTCACGTGGCGCGGCTGAACGTCAGTGGAATGATGGTCTTGATGATCAATTACTCCAAAACTGAATCCAAAAATATCAAGTTGTTCCAGAGCACTAACCCCTGATTTCCCTCGACTAGTGGAGGCGAATGATCCGTGAAAATATTCAAACTCTTCTGATGTTCGCAGGGCCGAGGATCTTCCGCTCGTGTTGATTTGAGGTGGTGCGAAAATTCTCATCTGGTTGTTTGCTTTGTGTTTTTATCACGTAGTTGCACACAGACGCACAAACACACGCATGCACACAGTGACAACTGACTGTGAGTGGGAGGGTGTGAAAACCTGATGTAGTTCATTAGGGCCATTGTGTGTGTGTCTGTGTGTGTGTGTCTGTGTGAGAGAGAGAGAGTGTGTGTGTGTGTGTGTGTGTTTGTGTGTGAGAGAGAGTTTGTGTGAGTGTGTGCATGTGTGTACAAGTGTGTGCGTGTGTGCGAGAGTGTGTGTGTGAGAGTGTGTGTGTGTGTGTGTGTGTTTGTGTGTGAGAAAGAGAGTGTGTATGAGTGTGTGAGAGCGTGTGCACGAGTGTGTGCGTGTGTGCGAGAGTGTGTGTGAGAGCGTGTGCACGAGTGTGTGCGTGTGTGCACGAGTGTGTGCACGCGTGTGTGTGTGTGTGTGTGTGTGTGTCTGTGTGAGAGTGTGTGTGTGTGTGTTTGTGTGTGAGAAAGAGAGTGTGTATGAGTGTGTGAGAGCGTGTGCGAGAGTGTGTGTGTGTGTCTCTGTGAGAGAGAGTGTGTGTGTGTGTATGAGTGTGTGAGAGTGTGTGCACGAGTGTGTGCATGTGTGCACGAGTGTGTGCGTGTGTCTGTGTGAGAGAGAGTGTGTGTGTGTGTGTCTGTGTGAGAGTGTGTGTGTGTTTGTGTGTGAGAGAGTGTGCACGAGTGTGTGCATGTGTGCACAAGTGTGTGCGTGTGTGCGAGAGAGTGTGTGTGTGTGAGTGTGTGAGAGCATGTGCATGTGTGTACGCGTGTGTGTGTGTGTGTCTGTGTGAGAGAGAGTGTGAGTGTGTGCACGAGTGTGTGCGTATGTGCACGAGTGTGTGTGTCTGTGTGAGAGAGAGTGTGTGTGTATGAGTGTGAGAGCGTGTGCACGAGTGTGTGCATGTGTGCACAAGTGTGTGCGTGTGTGCGAGAGAGTGTGTGTGTGTGAGTGTGTGAGAGCGTGTGCATGTGTGTACGCGTGTGTGTGTGTGTGTGTCTGTGTGAGAGAGAGTGTGAGTGTGTGCACGAGTGTGTGCGTATGTGCACGAGTGTGTGTGTCTGTGTGAGAGAGAGTGTGTGTGTATGAGTGTGTGAGAGCGTGTGCACGAGTGTGTGCATGTGTGCACAAGTGTGTGCGAGAGTGTGTGTGTGTGTACTCGTTTTGTCTATACTTGTGAGCACCAAATGTCACTTGTACCGTGAAACACTTTCTCAAGCCACTAGTGAGACATTGACTGGTCCTCACTAGATAAAAAGGCTTATAAATCAAGCAAAAGATGTTTTTATGTAAATCTAGTGATGGTCACATGATTCTGTGATGGTAGGTTTAGGAGTAGAGGTTGAGTTAGGAGAGAGAAAATATCATTGACCAGATATAAAATCAATGAAGTCTATGAATGTCCTCACTGAGATAGCAAAACAAACCTGAGTGTGTGTGTGTGTGTGTGAGTGTGAGTGTGTGTGTGTGTGAGTGTGTGTGTCCTCTTATTAAAGCTGCAGTTCTCTGGATTGTTATCGACTTAAACACTTGCTCTGGCATTTCCACCCTGACATCATGTTCAGTTACTGCTCCAGTGTGTCACACTAGTTCCTCTGAACAGACCATTACCAGCACAGACACCTACAGCAGACAGAAGCAGCAGATAATGTCCCTGTTGTGTTCACACTGTGAATGCAGCACACAAATACTTTTAGATGTATTCGGCTCAACATCCGGAGCATTTCAGGACACTCTTATAGACATATAGTGCTATAAGACCCACTCAAGACACACTAGAAACCACCTGGCAACATATTTAAAACACCTCAGCATCATGGTGGCAATCTTTGCTCAGATTTCTTCAGTAAATGTTAAACTCTCATTTGGCTCTGCTCCTCCAGAGCTCTTGGCAGCAAACGGGATCATCCAGACGCCAATGGCCAGTGACAGATCTTCTCATTCGCCGTTGGAGGACGTCAACTACCCCACAAAGCCACATTGCCGCCCTCCTCTCGCCTCTGTTATTCTTCCTCTCATTATGCTCTCATTCTGTTGGGCGAGGAGCAGGTGGCGGAGCGGGTGAGAGACGGTCCCGGCGAGAGTTTGAGCGACTGATGTTCATTCTCAGCCTGACTGAACGGATCCAGACAGATCCAGACTCCAAGAGCGCCAGCAGTCGGCTTCGGGTTTCTTCTGTAAATGTTGCTAGCGGGAGCAGAATTATAATTTTTAACCCTCTGAAATGTTTTGGATTCGTTTAACTGGAAATGTTCATCTGTCAATTAAAACAGTGTATTATTATATGAGTGCCGGCACACTTTTTATGATGTGCTTTCTCGTGCCTAAGATGTTTCTGAGAAATGTAGGCATCAGGAGGCACGAGTCTGATCCGAGTTTGAAAGTCATTGTTGTTCGGCGTCATTATTTGTTTTGTTCATTCTCATGAAGATAAAGCTTCGTCTTTAAACTCGCTGCAGTAAGTCGTTTCTGTCAGTGAGACTAAATTATGATGAAGAGATGAAAACTGATGAGTTTCTCTATTACAGGCTGAGACGCTCTTTGATTCTTATAGACTGTCAAACTAGAGCTGAAGAACACACAGTGATGGTCACCTGTACAGAATTCACAGAATGGACACTTGCTGGGGTTCTTCTGAGTGGTTGCTTGTGTGTTTGGGTGGTTGCTAAGGGGTTTCTAGGGTATTCTGAGTGGTTGCCAGAGGGTTCCTACAGTGTTCTGGATGGTTGTTATTGGATTGCTAGGATTTTCTGAGTGGTTGCTATTGTGTTTGGGTGGTTGCTAAGGGGTTGCTAGGGTGTTCTGAGTGGTTGCTAAAGGAATGCTAGGCTGTTCTGGGTGGTTACAATGGGGATGTTAGGATGTTATGGGTTGTTTATAGGGTTGTTAGAAATAAGATGTCCTGAGTGGTTGCTATGAGTTTACTTGGGCTATGAGGACTCTAGGGTGTTTTGAGTTGTTGCTATGGAGTTCTGGGTGGTTGTCATAGGGTTGCTAGGCTGTTCTAGGTGATTGTGATGGGATTGTTAGGATGTTCTAAATTGTTTCAATAGGGTTGTTAGGATGTTCTGAATGGTTGCTAGTGTGTTCTTTGTGGTTCTGTGAGTTTACTAGGGCTATGAGGCTGCTAAAGTGTTCTGGTTGCTAAGGGGTTGCTTGGGTGTTCTAAGTGGTTGTTAAAGGGTTGTTAGGATGTTCTGGGTGGTTTTTATGGGGTTGCTAGGATGTTCTAAATTGTTTCTATAGGGTTATTAGGATGTTCTGAGTGGTTGCTAAATGGTTGCCAAGGTGTTCTTAGTGGTTGCTATGAGTTTTCTAGAGCTATGAGGCTGCTAAGGTGTTCTGAGTGGTTGTTATGGTGTTCTGGGTGGCTGTTATGGGGTTACTAGGATGTTCTGTGTAGTTGTCAGGATGTTCTAAATTGTTTTTATTGGGTTGTTAGGATGTTCTGAACGGTTGCTAAGAGTTTACTAGGGCTTTGAGGCTGCTAAGGTGTTCTGAGTGGTTGCTATGGGGTTGCTATGGTGTTCTGGGTGGTTGCTATGGTGTTCTGGGTGGTTTTTATAGGGTTGCTAGGATGTTCTAGGTGGTTGCAATGGGACTGTTAGAATGTTCTGAATTGTTTCTATATTGTTGTTAGGATTTTTTGACTGGTTGCTAAGGGGTTGCCAAGGTGTTCTTAGTGGTTGCTATGAGTTTTCTAGAGCTATGTGGCTGCTAAGGTGTTCTGAGTAGTTGCTGTGGGGTTGCTAGCCTGTTCTAGGTGGTTGCAATGGGGTTGTTAGGATGTTCTAAATTGTTTCAATTGGGTTGTTAGGGTTTTCTGAATGGTTGCTAAGGTGTTGCCAGGGGGTTCTTAGTGGTTGATATGAATTTACTAGAGCTATGAGGCTGCTAAGGTGTTCTGAGTGGTTGCTATGGGGTTGCTATGGTGTTTTGGGTGGTTGTTATAGGGTTGCTAAGATGTTCTAGGTGATTGCAATGGGGTTGTTAGAATGTTCTGAATTGTTCATATATTGATGTTAGGATTTTCTGAATGGTTGCTAAGGTGTTGCCAGGGAGTTCTTAGTGGTCGATATGAATTTACTAGAGCTATGAGGCTGCTAAGGTGTTCTGAGTGGTTGCTATGGGGTTGCTAAGATGTTCTAGGTGATTGCAATGGGGTTGTTAGAATGTTCTGAATTGTTCATATATTGATGTTAGGATTTTCTGAATGGTTGCTAAGGTGTTGCCAGGGAGTTCTTAGTGGTCGATATGAGTTTACTAGAGCTATGAGGCTGCTAAGGTCTTCTGAGTGATCGCTATGGGGTTGCTAGGCTGTTCTAGGTGGTTGCAATCGGATTGCTAGGATATTCTGAATGGTTTCTATGGAGTTGCCAGAGCCTCTGTGATCTTCTGGTCTGCAGTTATGCTTCTCTTTCCTCCTTCAGTGTGAGTTTGTGAGATCTGGTTCACCTGTTTTCTGGTCCAGCATCTGATCACCAGCAAAGCTTTCCTGAAAAACACACGATTCGAGGAATCATTCCCGTACGCAGAAGTTTGTTCACATCACTAACTCTAACTTTGGGCAATAATAACAGCGAATCTTGACTCACCAAACACCCCTAATAATAATGGCTCGGTATCTCACTTTATTTTTCTCTGTCCCCACATCAGCGGTGGGTTAATTGTATCTAAGAATACATTTGCCTGTGCGACTGTAGTATTTTGTCTCAAAGTTTCCAACTCTTTATTATTATGATCTTTGTCTCTCTCACTTTCTTCTTCTCTCATTACTAATTTGACTATTTGTACCCGGATAAAGTGCAAAAGCATAAAGTTCACCGGAGTAACTTGTTAGTCTCAAGCATCATGTTTTATCCCCACAGCACATCTTGACCCAGAAATGCATCTGTAATATGGCTCTATTTTCCACGAGGACAGCTCCATACTGTTAACAGATAATATTTGGCTTATGCACGAGCCGTGATGGATGACGTCTAGTTAAGCCGCAGAGTTTCCCAGAGTGCATCGTGTTCTCCTACAGTAGCTGAATTTTTTTACTTCATTAAATTTTTCATTACGCTCTCATTATCGGACGGCTGTGTAAGATCATTAGCCTCAAACACGCACGTTATATGTCTATTAATAAAGCCATCTAGCTTATTAATAGCTGTGGCAATAAATGCATCATTTGTTTAGCGGTTATTGTTGGTCGTGTTTGCGTTTCCAGCTGATAGATGGGCGGAACGGGCTCTTTTTTTTTAAAGAGCTTCCCATCATGCTCCTGACATGCTGCTCGTTTCATTAAAAGCAAAACAGCAGAAAGCGACACGTCTCGGCCGAGCTCGTCTTTAATAAGCATGTGTTTGTGTTTGCAGTTAGACGTTGTTCAGGCCTCACTAAAGGAAGCCGGACAATTAGTATAAAGAAGAAGAAGAAGAAGAACAGTTCAAACCTTCAACCGGCAATTAAAGGAGAGACACGAGAGGAGTGTGTGTGTGTGAGTTTTAATTGGACTGGCGTGTCACTGTCACGCTCTCACGTACACGCATGCTCTCCCATCAATGCTCAATTAGTCTCAGCCAATCGGTGGCCCAATTAAGTCTCTCGGTGACTCCAGCGCCCGCGTGTGTGCGCGTGATTAATCGGGACTCATCTTCCAATTAGTGCAACAGTAATAAGGGCTGATGAACACAGGGTGATGACAGGGAGACCAAGATTTCTCACACGCGAATAATGTGCGAGAGAAAAGATGCAGAGAACAGCAGTGAGAGAACATGGAATATAAAGTTAATGTGAGTGAGTGTGAGCGTGTGTGTGAGAGTGAGAGAGTGAGAGAGAGTTAGTGTGTCATTTTATGTGTCATCATATTTCAAATAGCTTTAAAAACATATTAAACAATGTTTTATTAAAAATGTAAAAATGCAGAACATGTTGTGTGATGGGTAGGTTTAGGGGTAGGGGTAGTGTAGGGGGACAGAATGTACAGTTTGTACAGTAGAAAAACCATTACGACTATGGAATGACCCCACTTTGATAGCAAAACAAACCTGAATGTGAGTGAGTGAGTGAGTGTGAGGGAATGTGAGTGTGTTTGAGTGTGTGTGAGTGAATGTGAGTGTGTGAATGTGTGAGTGAATGTGAGTGTGAGTGAGTGTGTGAGTGAGTGAGTGTGAGGGAATGTGAGTGTGTGTGAATGTGTGAGTGAGTGAGTGAGTGAGTGTGAGTGAATGTGAGTGTGTGAATGTGTGAGTGAATGTGAGTGTGAGTGAGTGTGTGAGTGAGTGAATGTTAGTGATTGAGTGAGTGAGTGTGAGTGAGTGAGTGTGTGTGTGTGTGTGTGTGAGAGCGTGAGTGAGTGTGTGTGTGTGTGAGCGTGAGTGTGTGTGAGCGTGAGTGAGTGTAAGTGAATGTGAGTGTGAGTGAGTGAGTGAATGTTAGTGATTGAGTGAGTGTGTGAGCGGGAGTGAGTGAGTGTGTGTGTGTGAGAGCGTGAGCGTGAGTGAGTGTGTGTGTGTGTGTGTGAGCGTGAGTGAGTGTAAGTGAATGTGAGTGTGAGTGAGTGAGTGAATGTTAGTGATTGAGTGAGTGTGTGAGCGGGAGTGAGTGAGTGTGTGTGTGTGAGAGCGTGAGTGAGTGTGTGTGAGTGTGTGTGAGCGTGAGTGAGTGTGAGTGAGTGTGTGTGTGAGTGTGTGTGTGTGTGTGTGAGAGAGCGTGAGCGTGAGTGAGTGTGTGTGTGAGAGAGAGTGAGTGAGTGTGTGTGTGTGTGTGAGTGAATGTGAGTGTGAGTGAGTGTAAGTGTGTGAGTATGAGTGAATGTGAGTGAGTGTGAGTGTGTGTGTGTGTGTGTGAGTGAATGTGAGTGAATGTGAGTGTGTGTGAGTGTGAGTGAGTGTAAGTGTGTGAGTATGAGTGAATGTGAGTGAGTGAATGTTAGTGATTGAGTGAGTGAGTATGAGTGTATGAGTGAGTGTGTGTGTGAGTGAGTGTGAGTGAGTGTGAGTAGGTGTGTGTGCGTGAATGTGAGTGAGTGTGTGTGTGTGTGTGTGTGTGTGTGAGTGTGAGCGTGTGTGAGCGAGGGTGAGTGAGTGTTGGGGGGGGGTTCTAAAATGAAGGTTTGACTGAATTTTATGATGGATAAAGACGAGAATGACAGACTAGCTGTTCTAGTTTCAGTTTTAAGGTGCTTTATTGGCATTTCGTATTGCCAAAGCAGTTGGAGCATTGCTGCAAACTGTACATTTTATTTTATTTCATTTTAAACAAAACTGAGGCTAGCATTAAAACACGGTTGACATTTTTGGTGGTTATATGATTGTCTTTGAACCTTTATTGATTTTAAATCCTAGTTCATTTTCTGCCTGTGAGGCCTAAAAAAACTTCAAACTTTGACTTTTTTATTTTACTTTAAACAAAACAATGAAGCTAGCATTGACAAATTTTCTAAATTTCCATGAACTTCTATGGATTTTAATAAATCTTAGTTTATTTTTTGTCAGTCAGTAAGCCCCATAAAACACTCAAACTTGTTATTTGATTAACACAACGATGTGAAGCCAACATTAAAATGATGCTTCAGATACGAAATGGATCAATTTAAACAGATGAATTTCTTTGAATTACCATCGATTTTAATTCTAGTTCCTGTTTGCTACCTCATTTCAATTTTTCTCCAGTTGAAATTCCGGTTTTGACCTGGAATTCCATTGTAATTAAGCTCTGAATGGTGCGGCCGCCGCTCTCTCCACCCGTTATCATCTGAGCTCGCTGTCCTGCAGCAGCGGGTCCCGCGCTCGCTCCAGCCTCCCTGCAGACGATGAGTGTCTTCTCACGCTCTTCTGTCGCCGCAGCCCTGCTCAATGACTCGAGGAAGGTGTCATTTCTCAGATTGTTCCCGGCGGCTCGGCGTCGGAGGGAGAATAGAATGCTTGAAACAGACTGTTCAATTAGGCGCGTGCTGCTGTGAAATTGCCTCCAAACGATAAGCCTTTATTATATCTGCCGGCCGCCCGGAGCCGTGCATCAAACGCACGTGCACACGCAAGCAAAGCCGTGCGCTCTGTTTACGGCGCTTCTATCGTGCGATCGGGCTGATATTCCTGGTGTTCGGTGGGTTGTGTTGTCAGTCACGTCGCCGGTCGAGACAGATGTTCTCTCTCTGTACTTTAGATGGATGCCGCTCGGGTCACGCGTCATTTGCTAAAGGTTAAGCAACACTCGGAGAAGAGGAGCACTATAGCAAACAAAAGGGCACGTGTGTGCAATTATCTACAGCCTTCGTTCGGCTCAAACAATGAAAAACACCAGCAATTAGTCAAAAGATGGTTTGCAAGCGTTTGTGTGTGAGACACACATTCCCACACTGCCGTCTGTGATGTGAAGACGCCGCTGGTTTGTTGTTAGAGAGCAGAAACACTGTGAGAGTGTGTGAAGTGTGTGGGAGATTCTCACAGCCAGACGTTTGATTGTGGGTATAAAGTCTGCTCTGACCTTAAAGAAGACCCCTTACAAAGTCTTGATGTCGTGTTTGATTATTTTCCTCACGTTGTGCGGCTCCTCTCTTCCCAGTCTGTCAGTAACGCTCTGTTTACTTCCTGTCGAAGCCCCGCCTTCTGAAAAGCACAATGCTCTGATTGGTGTGTGGGAAATGTCCCGCCCCTTACCATATCCGCTAGTTTCAACTAACTCAACCAGGCCCCGCCTCCTTTATTCTGCATACGAATAAATTGTGATGTGTTCGTTAACAGAGAATAACTATCTTTGTAGAGCTTTTTCATGCTCAAACTACGGTGGCCGAGAGAGCTCAAAGCGCTGCAAATAAGAAAAAAACGTGATCATCAGTTTGACAACACGTGCTGCAAATCCTCACAACACATGCAAACACAAAAACGCGGTGCAAATAGCACAAACCACAACGGAAATGTTTCAAGGGGACCCCAAAAAGTGACGGACCCTACTAGACAACAGCACAAACTAAAAAGTATTAAATATATTATGAAGGCATTAACTCCATGTAATGTGTTTCACTAACAGAAAAGTGTTTTAATATGTGGCATTGTTGTTCACTCATTAAACTTTAAGAGATGATCATTTAGTGGATGATTTAATAATATTGGTTAATCATCTGTAGTGTACTAATGTGACGTCATCATAACGGCCGCCTGAGGCGCTCGACGACCACGTCATCTGTGAGCGTGAGCTTCTAGCAAACTGAAAAACACTTTATTAAAATAATAAATACATCAAATAATGTACAGTTGTTTATTTTTGTTTGCAGTTTTTATAGTATTTAATGATTGTGAACACATTGTGCACTCAAATGCCGTACACTATATAGGGATTAGTGAATGAGTGAAGGGTGAGTTGAACTGGTTTTGGACGCACGTCCTAGTAGGGTCCGTCACTTTTTGGGGTCCCCTTGAAACATTTCCGTTGTGGTTTGTGCTTTTTGCAGTGCGTTTTGTAAATGTAGTGCGTTTTTGTGTTTGCATGTGTTGTGAGGATTTGCAGCACATGTGTTGTCAAACTGATGATCACGTTTTTTTTTATTTGCATGTGTTTTTTTTTATTTGCATGTGTTTTTTTTATTTACATGTGTTTTCTTATTGGCAGCGCGTTGAGCTCTCTCAGCCACCGTATCAAACAGTTTGGAGAACATTTATTTACAGTGGAAATACAGTCTGAAGATGCATTTCAGCCAGTTCTGTGTGATTCGCATCAGTGAAAGCGTGCGTTCAGTGTTCGGTGCTGTTTGCTTGTCGTCTCTTTGAACTTACTTAACGTTTGTTCATATTTGTGATGTGGTGTGCAGTGTTGAGCGGCCAGCGGGGTGTGTGTGTCTGATCTCTTTATCAGTGTGTTGCTGATATCAGCATACTACACCCTCTGCCACTGCAGTCGCTTCATCTGACAATGAAAAATATCCTTCCTTAAGGCGAATGCTGAAACACAGCTTGTGTGTGTGTGTGTGTGTGTGTGTGTGTGTGTGTGTGTGTGTGTGTGTGTGTGTCTACAGGCTAAACGTGAGGCCAAAGTGTAGATGTGATGTGTGTGTGTGTGCAGTGATGTTGTTCAGCAGACACACACAGGATGGATGTGGATTTGTGTGTCACGATTAAAGCAGCTTCTGCTCTATGATTTTTGTTTACCCACTTCATGTTCATCAACTCTCACTGTGAGAAAATACAGAATCTGAAAATACACCAAAGCAGCATTAGATCGATCTATTCAAATACACGACTGTTCAAAAGTTTCAGTCTGATTTTTTTAAGAGAGAGAGAGAGATAAAGTTTTATTCATGCAGGATTCATTAAATTACGGAAGCTTGTTTCCGCTGCTGAATAAAAAATAAAAAAAGGTAATTGCAACATTTTATCTCGCAATTCTGAGGGAAAAAAAAGTCAGAATTGTAATAAGATAAAGTCCCAATTACTTTTTTTTTTTTTTTAATTTTATTCAGTGGCAGAAACAAGCTTCCAATGTCAAAATGACCAAAACTGGCATTTATAATGTTACAAAAGATTCTATTTCAGATGAATTCTGTTCTTTTTAACTTTCTATTAATCAAATAATCCTGAAAAAACTGTTTTCAACATTAATAATAATCATAAATGTTTGTTGAGCATCAAATCATCATATCAGAATGATTTCTGAAGGATCATGTGACACTGAAGACTGGAGTAATGATGCTGAAAATTCAGCTTTGATCACTGGATATAAATTATATTTTACTATATATTCACATAGAAAACAGATGATTTACATTAGAATAATATTTCAGAATTTTTACTGTGTTTGTGTTTAAAAAAATACAGCTTTGGTTCTTTCAGAAACATTGCAAAATCCGTCAAGTTTTTTACACTAGTGCATTTATACACACATCACATCTATTGATTCTCATGCACGGGATTGTCATGACAACAGCAAAGTTTCATGCAGCGTATTTTAATATGCGCCATTGGATTTTTACACAGAATTTGGAGCTGATCTGATCTCCATCCTCTGATCTACTGTAGTACAGTCTGTATCTGTTCACCCGTTCATTCTGAGACTCTGTTGGTTTTAAGACACATTGTTTCAAGTCACTGTAAAATCGTGAATCTGGAGTGTGCGTGGAGGTTTTGCGAGGACGCTCGCTGTCACCCTGTGGGAAAGCGGCGCTGCGAAATGAACTGCAGTTTTTGTAAGGAGTGGATCTGAGCGAGGCGCGTCTGATCAGCACTGAACAAATTTCACGCGCTCAAGCGGAACCGTGTGGAAAGACGAGCGCGTTTTGTCTTTCATCACTCACTGCGAGACGTGGAATGAAGGAATCTATCTTTCGTTTCGTCTGAGCGCCTCGGTGAAAAGAAAGCCGAGCGCCACGCTGACCGTTTATTCTTACCTGGTTTTCTATTTCAGACTGCTGTGAGATTCTGATGAATCTTTCATCTTACGCTTACACACTGAAACATATTGATTGTGTGTCGATTCACGTTCACTGTTTCAGCCCCAAATCACACGAACAGAAACAGGCCCACAGATCTTTATTTTATATGTGTGCTGATTGTTCATTAGACATTCATTACAGTAATTCTGTGATGTTTACTGAATTTTTTTTATTGATTTTACTGGTTTTTTTTGTTAAAATTGTGTGCGCTCGTTTTGTCTATACTTGTGAGCACCAAATGTCTCTTATACTGTGAAACACTTTCTCAAGCCACTAGTGAGACATTGGCTGGTCCTCACTAGATAAAAAGGCGTATAAATAAAGCAAAAGATGTTTTTATGTAAATCTAGTGATGGTCACATGAGTGTGTGTGAGTGTGTGTGTGTGTGAGTGTGTGTGTGTGTGTGTGTGTGTGTGTGAGAGAGAGAGTGTGTGTGAGAGAGAGTGAGTGTGTGAGTGTGTGTTTGTGTGTGAGTGAGTGTGTGTGTGTGTGTGTGTGTGTGTGTGTGAGTGAATGTGTGTGTGTGTGTGTGTGTGTGTGTGTGTGTGTGAGAGAGAGAGTGAGTGTGTGAGTGTGTGTGTGTGTGGGTATTCCCTACGTTATGGGGACCAAATGTCCCCACAGGTATAGTAATACTAGTAAATGTTGATCTTGTGGGACATTTTGTTGGTCCCCATGAGGAAACAAGCTTATAAATCATACAGAATGATCTTTTTTGAAAATGTAAAATAGCAGAACATTTTGTGTGATGGGTAGGTTTAGGGGTAGGGGTAGTGTAGGGGGACAGAATGTACAGTTTGTACAGTAGAAAAACCATTACGCCTATGGAATGTCCCCATAAACCATGAAAACACAACATGTGTGTGTGTGTGTGTGTGTGTGTATTTGTTCTAGTTCTCTCTGTGGGACAGTAATGTCTCTGCCGTCTCTCCTCTCATCATGTGATCTGTCTCATCACTCTCACGCCGCCTGTTTCCACCAATCACACACAGATGATTTTCAAATCAATACATGCACTCATATTTACTTGTACAATAATAGGAAGATGATTTTCAAATAGTCAAATCATTCATATTTCTGTTAACACTCACACACACACACACACACACTGTGTTTTCATGGTTTATGGGGTCATTCCATAGGTGTAATGGTTTTTCTACTGTACAAACTGTACATTCTGTCCCCCTACACTACCCCTACCCCTAAACCTACCCATCACACTAAATGTTCTGTTATTTTACATTTTCAAAAAAGATCATTCTGTGTGATTTATAAGCTTGTTTCCTCATGGGGACCAACAAAATGTCCCCACAATGTCAAAATTTACTAGTATTACTATACCTGTGGGGACATTTGGTCCCCATAATGTAGGGAATACACACACACACACACACACACACACACACACAAATTTATATTTATGCGGCATATTTTATATTATTTATAATCAAATAAAAATATTTTTTTTTTATTTTTAATTTTTGTTTGTATTCTTATGATTGTAATGGGAAGAAATATGATGCGACTGACCATATTTCCAAACAAGTTATTTAATTTAATTTAGTAATTTTATATTATTTATGTAGCACGGTGTTATTAATGCATGCTGACTTAAATAAAATTTTAAAAAAATTATTTGTGCCCATAGTTTTTCATTTTTTTTAAATTTTTTTCATTGTTATTATTATTATTGTTTTGAGGTAAAACGACCTGTTTTTGTGAGATTGGCCCCAGACAGACGTGAAGTTTCCATCCATCACAGAAAAATTTGATTTACAGATCCATACATGTGGTCATATTTTCATAATCTGATTTCCCCTCATACGACTGTAAACACACACACACACACACACACACATCTGCTCAGGCACATTATTCACATTTCTGTCTCTCCTGACACTGAACGTCGTCCCACACTTAATTTCTACTTTCACTCTTTCCCATCATCCCTTTTTCAATCTTTCCCTTGATTTCCTTCTTATTTCTGCTGGGAAGGAATTCTGCTCCATCACACATCATTAGGCTTTCCAGCATACAGTGTGTGTGTGTGTGTGTGTGAGGGATGTGACTAGTGCTGTCTACCGTAGTAAAGGTGTATAATGAATAAAAGATGGGTCGGTTCTTGACTGACTGACATATGGTAAAACTACTGCAGACTAGTCCTATAGCATGACAGCAGGCGATTTACAGGCCTACTGTCCATCATTAACTACACACACACACACACACACACACACACACCTCTGCTGCTTTGAGTTGCTGTCTTGAATTCTAGAAACTCTGTGTTTCATCCTGCAATACTGGACTGAAGGAGGAAATGATGCGTGTGAAGCTTCATGAAGCCCGTGTGTGCTGCGCTCTAATACACACACACACACACACACATCATGTGATCACGGGATGTTTTTATGACTCGGCGTGAAACAACATTCGCAACGTTTACTTGTGTAAGGTTTCATATTTCATATTTTCAGTTCATTATTTCTGGGGTCTGTTAGTTGATGAAAGGTAATAAATAATTAAATTATTATTATTATTATTAGAGTCATTATAATTAGTATAATTATTATTAAAAAAATAAAACTTAATTTTAAATAAAAATTGCAATTAAATTCTCAAATGATTCTAATGACAAAGTTTCCGAAAAATTTACTAAATGTTATATTATACAGCGTGATATTATTTGTTGCACCATGGTTAATGTTTTGCTGATTTAAATAAAAAAAATGTTAAAATAATAATAAAAATAAAGTAAAAATGACATAGTTTAGCTCAAAATTTTTACATTTAATACATTTTATATTATTTTATTTTTTACAGCATGATGTTATTTGTTGCACTGTGATTAATATATCCTTATTTAAATAAAAAGAAAAAAAAATAATATTAATAATTTTATTTATTATTAAAGATAAACATTTAAATAAATTATAAAAAAAAAAAAAGTACTAAGAAAACTAAATGTTTAATTTCTTTACCTGTAAATCATCATGTGACCATTAACCAAAATCAGAGAACCATGAACATCTAACGGTGTCGTTAAATTATTGAAATATTAACAAAAGACTTCAAGAAAATATTTTAGGTCAAAGATGTTCGGCTGACACAAGAGTTTGAGAGTAGATTAATGTCAGACAGGAGGGATATTATTCATGAGAAATTGATTGGATGGTGAAAGTGTCTCAATCTATATGGAGCTGATGCAGTAAATACAGTTTTAATGTCATATTTACATCAACATGACTGTCCAAATCAGAATAGAAATGCAAATCGTCATGAAGGGTCATGTGACACTGAAGACTGGAGTAATGATGCTGAAAATTCAGCTTTGATCACTGGATATAAATTATATTTGACTATATATTCACATAGAAAACAGATATTTTAAATCGTAATAATATTTCACAATTTTTACTGTATTTTTGATGCAGCCTCGTTGAGCAGAAGAGACTTTTTTTCCCAAAAAACATTTTTGACACATGCAGTGATTTATTGTGTGGGCGTTCCTGCTCCTTCACTGATGTCTCTCCTATTGGCAGTTGCTGCATCTCATTACTGCTCATTTGCATAAAGTTCAACATTTCCAGCATTGCATTCAGAATTTGGAAGCTGTCGCTGAAAGCTGAAATGATTCCGGCCTCTTTTAGCTGCAGATCACTGTCAGTGAGTTTCCTCACGCAGGTTTGTGTCTGTCACGCCGCAGCATCACACTGTGTTTGACTAGTGAAAGAGTCCTTATAGAAGTTGATTAGAACACACACACGTTACGGATCCCACGTGGCTCGCCAAAAGGACGTGAAATGCGACAGTAACTCAAACGAGTCACTTTATCTTTCTCTTTTAAGCCGCCACCTCTCGGTTCTCCCACTCAATCCTGCATTTCTGCAGGCGGTCGTCACATTTATATTAAACGTCTGCCTGTCACGGTTCAGTCTGTGTGGGGAAAACGAATGAGCGACGCTGCTTACAGGACAGGTGACTGTACTGAACAACAGCTCACAATTAAACCCAGATTACTAATGTGTCTTTGATCAGGCGGTCAAAAACGTTCTCTCCATCCACCTCTGTGGGTTGTTTTAAAAGTAAAATCATTGAATATATAATTTTCAATAGACAATTATATAAATATATACACATATATACATAGTTTATATATACATATATACTTTTCTTTTAGTTTTACTTCATGGACTAAAATACCTAAAACTGTAATAAAAAAATTTATTAAAAAAAAACAGACATTTAAAATAAAACTAATAAAAATGACAAAAAAACAAGCTAAACTTTTACTGAAAGTAAAATTGAAAACGGAAAATAAAAAAATTAAAACATTGATTATATATTTAGTTTGTGGTCAGAATTTTTAATATTATTGAAAGTGTCTCTTCTGTTCTCCAAAGCTGCATTTATTTGATAAAAAAATACAGTAAAAATTGTGAAATATTATTCCAGTGTAAATCATCTGTTTTCTATGTGAATATATAGTAAAATATAATTTATATCCAGTGATCAAAGCTGAATTTTCAGCATCATTACTCCAGTCTTCAGTGTCACATGATCCTTCAGAAATCATTCTGATATGATGATTTGATGATCAACAAACATTTATTAATATTTTGTCAGGATTCTAACCGATATACTTTTCTTTTAGTTGTACTTCATGGACTAAAATACCTAAAACTGTAATAAAAAAATAAATTATAAAAAAAACAGACATTTAAAATAAAACTAATAAAAATGACAAAAAACAAGCTAAACTTTTACTGAAAGTAAAATTCAAAACGGAAAATAAAAAAATTTAAACATTGATTATATATTTAGTTTGTGGTCAGAATTTTTAATATTATTGAAAGTGTCTCTTCTGTTCTCCAAAGCTGCATTTATTTGATAAAAAAATACAGTAAAAATTGTGAAATATTTTTACAATGTAAATCATCTGTTTTCTATGTGAATATATAGTCAAATATAATTTATATCCAGTGATCAAAGCTGAATTTTCAGCATCATTACTCCAGTCTTCAGTGTCACATGATCCTTCAGAAATCATTCTGATATGATGATTTGATGCTCAACAAACATGTATTAATATTTTGTCAGGATTCTTTGATGAATATAAAGTTCAAAAGAACCGCATTTCTTCATCTTTTGTAACATTATAAATGTCTTTACAGTCACTTTTGCTCAATTTAATGCGTCCTTGATGAATAAAAGTACTATTTACTGTAATCTTACCGACCCTGAATATTAGAACTGTAATGTATGTGTGTAAGTTGAGTTCAAAAAGAGATTACAAGACTAAACTTAATATCGACAGTCTTGAAAACTAGTAAGCCACGAGTACTAGTGATGCTTGACTAGTCGAGATGTGACATAGATGGGCTTTATTAAACTTGATTAGTTAAAACTGTGCTGGTCTTCATCATCATCTCTGTGTGAGTGAAAACATGAGTGGAGCTGAACCCTTGAGATCAGGTGTGTGTGTGTGTGTGTGTGTGTGTGTGTGTGTGTGTGTGTGTGTGTACACAGTATGAATGATGATGAAGTGTGTGAGGGCTTTTATAATAATCAGAGGTGAAGGCAGGAGGAGACGCTTTAACCGAAATGTTTCCTAACGAGCTCCCCGGCTGTTTGACACTCACACCGGCCACACCGTCCCGCTGCTCATTAACTCACACACACACACACACACACACACACATTATAGTTAACACATTTTATCTCATAACTAGCACACACACACTCCCTTTAACGATACTTGTGTACTAATCACACACACAAAGCGATTGAAATGTCTCTTCTATATTCACACTCACATGTTGTCTCACTCTCTGCTGGAGCGTCTCATAACGCAGACAGTGTGTTTGACGATACTGGACTGGATTTTCAAGCCTAAATATTTAACAAGCTTCTGTTCCGTCTGTTCGACTGTCTGAACTACAGCGCCGAGGCAGGACGTCCGGGATGCTGTTCCTCCTCCCATGTAATTAGACATCAGACGACAGGTCTTCAGCAACACGTGGGTCACCTGTGGACACCAAACACACATGCGAGTCTCTAGCTTAAACACTAGATAGCAACGGAAAGATCGTGGGTTCGATTTTCAGTGATTGTAAATGTAGATTCAGATTTTGACTTTTCTTCATAGTTTTTTTACTTCCAAATTTAAACATATGCATGAATCAAAAGTGACAGTGAAGACATTTAATAATAATTAATCATCAGAATGATTTCTGAAGGATCATGTGACTCTGAAGACTGGAGTAATGATGCTGAAAATTCAGCTTTGATCACTGGATATAAATTATATTTGACTATATATTCACATAGAAAACACATGATTTACATTGTAAAAATATTTAGCAATTTTTACTGTGTTTATGATCAAATAAATGCAGCCTTAGTGAGCAGAAGACATCAAATATACAGATGCCAAGAAAAATTACTTTTACATTATTTCATTCTCTAAAGAGACAGTCCCAAATTTAACTTATTTTAATACAATAAACATTTAATGAGTTTTCAGTTTTGTGCTGTACTATTTTTATTAATATATTTGCCATCCCTTTAAAGGGCACCCCTTTAACAAGATGTAATATCAGTCTCTGGTGTCTCCAGAATGTGTGTGTGAAGTTTCAGCTCAAAATCCCCCACAGATCATTTATTATCGCTTGTTAAATTTGGGTGTGAGCAAAAACACACCATTTTTGTGTGTGTCCCTTTAAATGCAAATGAGCTGCTGCTCCAGAAGAGGGCGGAGCTTTAACAGCTCAACAACAACAAAGCTGGAGAATCTCACGCAGACAAAATGAGGAAAGTGTTCAAACTGATGGAGAGACTCAGGAAGAAGTTCAACTTTTAGGCGTTTCTGAACGGTTAGTGGATAAATTGATGTAGTTGCTGTGGAGTTGATCAACTCATCACTAGCATGTGTCGTCACGTTCATCTTTTTTCCTTGAATTGACTTTTTCACACGCCTGCAGAGAAAGGCTTGCAAAAACATTTACTGGTTTGTCCTTTTTCACGTTTTCTCTGTTGGTAGATGCACCTGATTATAGCACTTAAACATGGAAAAAGTCAGATTTTCTTGACATCTCCCCTTTAATGTATTTAATTGAATAGTTTAGATTGTGTTTTTTCTTTCTCTAGGCTATATATGCGCAGATGTTAAAATAAGCAGAATATACAGACTCCAAGGATTTTTTTAAACATGTTTTCAGGAAAATAACACCACGGTCTTTCTATCTTCCCTCTACTACATGAAGTCTGTGTAATTAACGAGTCTCTCCACAGTTTCAGATTTTAATTGCTCCTGCCAGCTGATGTCTCCAGCTCCTCTCAGGGTGTGAAAAGCACAAAAAAAACATATTCTGTGCAGTTCATGCTTTCTGTTGTCCTCTCATGTGGACAGTTGTTTCATGTTGTTAGTTTAGTTGTTCATCCAGACGGAGACTTTAAGTTCTTGTGTGTCGCGGCGTCGCCGACGGAGGCGGAAGAGACCCGGCGGCCGTTCGTTACCACATCCGGACACCGCTGATGGGAATGAATGGAGAATAATGAACTCTAATGTCCCGTGTAGCTCATCAGTTGTGCGTCTCCTCATGTTAGAATGGCAGTGACCCTCGGTTTCTCTGTGAATAATGAGCGGTTGGTCAGCCGAGCTCGGCAGGGTTGTTCTCACTAATCACGCGGGTGTGAGAGTCGAGGACGGCCGGCCTGCGTGAGCTCTGTTATTAAGACTGCTGGCTTGATGACTAAGCAGAGTCTGTCCCCACACACATATGTGTCCCATAATGCACCTCTCGAAGCCCTTCACCCGCTCTCAACGGGTCAAGCGACCCGGCGAGCACCGATCCAGGCTCCGGGAAGATCCATTAACCTCCTCGTGGTGTGATGAGAATCTATTCCTTGTGCTCTTTTACAGTCTGAAATGAGATGAATTAGTTCATAAATTCATTTTTCTGTTCTGTACTATAAAATTCTCTGAGCAAAGCATATTTTAAAATAAATAAACAGAAAAATTCAGTTGGAAGCACTTTTACAGTTGTAGTAACATTACTAACAATACTTCTACAGCATTTATTAATCTTAGTTAATATTAATTTCAACATTTACTCATAAATTTTTAATGCATTGTCATTGTTACATATGTTCAGTGTAGATATAGTAATAACTATAAATTATGCCTAATTATATGCAGCTAACCCTAAACCAAACCCTAATCCTATCCCTATAGTACATGAAGTTATTTAATATTACACTCTAAAAATGCTGGGTTAAAAGCAACCCAAGTTGGGTTGAAAATGGACAATCACAACGATTGGGTTGCTTTAACCCAGCGATTGGGTTGTTTTGACCCAGCGATTGGGTTGTTTTGACTTAGTGAATGAGTTGTTTTAACCCAGCGAATGGGTTTTTGTTTAACTCAGCAAATGGGTTGTTTTGACCCAGCAAATGAGTTGTTTTGACCCAACGAAAGGGTTGTTTTGACCCAGCAAATGAGTTGTTTTGACCCAGCGAATGGGTTGTTTTGTGTCAGCGAATGGGATGTTTTGACCCAAGGAATGGGTTTTTGTTTAACTCCGCAAATGGGATGTTTTGACCCAACGAAGGGGTTGTTTTGAACCAGTGAATGGGTTGTTTTGACCCAACGAAAGGGTTGTTTTGACCCAGCGAATGGGTTGTTTTGACCCAGCAAATGAGTTGTTTTGACCCAGCGAATGGGTTACTTTAACCCAGCGAATGGGTTGCTTTAACCCAGCGAATGGGTTGTTTTGTCCCAGCGAATGGGTTGTTTTGACCCAACGAAAGGGTTGTTTTGACCCAGCAAATGAGTTGTTTTGACCCAGCGAATGGGTTACTTTAACCCAGCGAATAGGTTGCTTTAACCCAGCGAATGGGTTGTTTTGTCCCAGCGAATGGGTTGTTTTAACCCAGCGAATGGGTTGTTTTGAACCAGCAATTGGGTTGTTTTAACCCAGCGAATGGGTTAAATGTTTGCCAAACCTGCTGGGTAGTTTTATTTAACTGAACTGTTGTTTAATAATTACTGTATTACTTGCACAAAATGAGCACAAAGTATGTTGGGAATTAACATTCATTAATATGTTTAATAAATGAACATTTATTAATAAGTTTAATGAATAACAATTAAACAACAAACATTTATTGAACTGCTTATTAATAAATGTACATCTTTTGATTATTATTGTTGCCTCCAGTAATTATTATTAATCCAACATACTTTAGGTTCATTTTAATCCAGCCATATAGTAATTTTTAAACAATAGTTGGGTCAAATAAAACTACCCAGCATGTTGGGCAAACACTTAACCCAATCACTGGGTTTGTCCATTTTTAACCCAACTTGGGTTGTTTTTAACCCAAGTACTCAGTACTTGGGTGTAACAAAGACACCTTAAAATGAAGTGAATATAACGCTTTATTTTGATTGTCCACTAACTGTAATAATGTTGTAACTGTGTCATCTCACTCTCGTTAGAGTGTCAGAAGACTGTTGGGGTTGGTTAAATAAGCCGTCAGTAGAGAGTTGTGTCAAAATAAAGTGTTAGCAGATATTAAGCAGACAGTCTACAAATATATTGTTCCCATTCACCAAAAAAAGCTCACTTCCATGTTGAGAAAGAAGGTGAATACCTCACGGCCTCCAGTTCATTAGTGTCAGATTACATGTGGTGTCTAACATGACTAACATCCACAGAGGGAGGAGGACTAGTGCTTTCTTCCCTGGAGAAAACCAGAATACTCCAGCGCCCGCTGCATTAAACTTTTACAAAGGTTACAATCAGTGTAGAGACTCCTCTGTGTGTGTGTGTGTGTGTGTGTGTGTGTTCTGCCCAACCTCTGTTCTGTAGGTTTTCATGGCTGGGATTTTGTAAAACTGTGTTTGTGACTGTGTGTTTTGCCCCCGTGTGGAGTGCAAAGATGAGACGGCGGTGTGAGGAGCACAAGTCAAGTGTCCGACTGAGATTTGGTGGAAGCGAGTGTGAGATGATGGTGATTCGAGGCGGAGACAGTCTCTGGTGGAAATCTCAGCACGGCTGCTATCTGTAGGGAGCATCTTTGACTTGATGATCCTGCTCATCGCTGATGTCGACTCTCTCTCTCTCGCTCTCTCTCTCTCTCTCTCGCCCCCCAGAGAGCTCGCTGCTACCTGTCACTGTTTCTGCCTGCAGGCAGCTGAACCAGGGAAGGGGAGGGGGACCCGGCTGTCACCGTGCCCGCTGGAAGAGTCACCTTTCTGGGATATGAATCCTAATGAGGTGGGGGGGAAGCCAAGACAGATGGGGAGAAGTGGAGGTCTGACAGGCCAGCGTACCGCTGAGCTGCCAGATTATTTTTGGTCATTTATAACTATAGTTACTTAAAAATACTGTGCTATGAATCCAGCAGAGGCACAACAGAGGCTCGGTCAAAAACCTCATGACACGCGTTCGTCGGAGGACTTGTAAGAGGTCGCTCTGATCGCTTTAATCGTTTATAATTCAATGAAAGTAGCATTCAAAGGGTTTTAATGTTTGTGAAAAAGTCTCTTCTGCTCACCAAGGCTGCATTTATTGGATCAAAAATATAAAAATTGTGAAATATTATTATAATGTAAATCATCTGTTTTCTATGTGAATATATAGTCAAATGTAATTTATATCCAGTGATCAAAGCTGAATTTTCAGCATCATTACTCCAGTCTTCAGTGTCACATGATCCTTCAGAAATCATTCTGATAGGATGATTTGATGCTCAACAAACATTGATGATTATTATCGGTGTTGAAAATCACTGATACTCAACCGTTCATACATTTTATTTTAGGATTCTTTGATAAAAAACAGAATTTATTTGAAATAGAATTTAACATTATAAATGTCTTTACTGTCACTTTTGATCAATTTAATGCGTCCTTGATGAATAAAAGTAATAATTTCATTTTTTTTAAAAAACATAACGACCCCAAACTTTTGAACAGTAGCGTATTTTAAATGAACAAAGTTCATTTATTCCAGTTGATGAAAGGTCTCACTTGATTATTTCCTTGCTGTAAAGTGAAAACTCGTTTTTGACTCCATATTTTGATTGGATGAGATACTTTTGAAGGTGATAAAATATCTCATATACAGAAACCAGCAACGTCAAATTCACTGTTTTACTTCACTGTGTTTTAATGCAGTAAACCGTGACGCTATTCTGCAACCTTAATATATATATATATGTATGTATATATATATATATATATATATATATTATAACATGGACAAATATATAACATGTATATAAAAGAGTGGAAAATCTTTAAATATGTTATTTTAATTATATATTTTATTTAATATGTTACTATTATTTATTATTATAATTATCATTTATATGAATGTATTTAAGTATTTAATTATTATAAATATATTATTTAATAAAAACATATATAGATATATTACATTATATATTTTATTATATAATATATATATATATATATATAAAAACACAATTTATATATATATATATAGTAATTATATAAATAATATACTACATGATATAGTGAAACATGGTATATATGACACACATATATCATATATATCATAATGATTGCCGAAGGATCCATAAGGTTCCAGTCTGTACCTGCTCTAAGTCTCCATTATGTGAAGCTCTGCTTCTTGAAGATTTGCTCTGAAACACATGGAAGTATCACCGATTAATGAGAAAAAATTGTGCAGAAATCACTTCTCTCTCCTGTCAGCGCGATATAATATAATCTCATTCCTCTACTTCTACCTGACACCCATTACATGTCTGTCTCTCAGCCAGTGAGATATCGGCCTGAATCGCATTAAAATGACAAAGATATAATCATAATTCCTCTAAACATCCCAGTCCTGCAGTACTGCACACTGCTGAATCCATCTGAACAAACACAACTGTATGACAGGCTCCCAATCATATTAGTCGGCTGTAGCGGGATGAATACACGCGAGAAACACACATGGCCAGCGGGGGAAATGAGGGTTTTACACAGACAAAAGCGCTGATTAGAGACGTGTGGCCGGTGTCACCTCATCATGGGAACGCTTCTGAGCCTGGAGACACTCATTCTAGCAAACACGTACGCGCAGAATACATACGTTTGTTGATTTTACAGCTGGCATATACAGTGTGTTCTGTGAAGTCTAGTGCATGTATGTGTTTGGACTTGAGTTTTCAATCTGAAAGTTGTTTTCTTTACAGTTACAGTTAAGGGGTGTTGCTTAAAGTCACCATGAAATCAAAATCGACTGCCTTTAATGGAAAATTGGAGTGTTTATTCCCCTCTCTGATGACGAGGGCGGGGCAACCTGTCACTCACGTGAGATCCACCAATAGCAAACCACAACCATCCAATCAATTCCCCACAGACACAATCAAGCCCCGCCTACATTTGTTCTTGTTTGAGAAGCAATTCACTGATATACGACACTATAGAGAAGAAAAGCAACTTTAAAACCTTTGTTTTTTAGCTTGTCTTTTGTTGTTGTCCTGGCACTGTACACACTGTAAAAAATGCTGGGTTAGAAACAACCTAAGTTGGGTTGAAAGTGGACAAAACCAGCAATTGGATTGTTTTAACCCAGGGTTAAATGATTGCAATTTAATGATGTTATTTAACCAAACTATTGTTTAAAAATTACTATATGGCTGTGTTAAAATGAACTCAAAATATTAATAAATGTTAATTTCCATTCATTTTAAGCAATAAAGTAATTTTTAAACACTAGCTGAGTTAAATAAAACTAGGTTAAAACAACCCATTCGCTGGGTTAAAACAACCCATTCACAGGGTTAAAACAACCCATTAGCTGGGTTAAAACAACCCATTCACGGGGTTAAAACATCCCATTCACTGGGTTAAAACAACCCATTCACTGGGTTAAAACATCCCATTCGCTGGGTTAAAACATCCCATTCGCTGGGTTAAAACAACCCATTCGCTGGGTTAAAACATCCCATTCACTGGGTTAAAACAACCCATTAGCTGGGTTAAAACAACCCATTAGCTGGGTTAAAACATCCCATTCGCTGGGTTAAAACATCCCATTCACAGGGTTAAAACAACCCATTCGCTGGGTTAAAACAACCCATTCACGGGGTTAAAACATCCCATTCACTGGGTTAAAACAACCCATTAGCTTGGTTAAAACAACCCATTCACTGGGTTAAAACAACCCATTAGCTGGGTTAAAACAACCCATTAGCTGGGTTAAAACATCCCATTCGCTGGGTTAAAACATCCCATTCACAGGGTTAAAACAACCCATTCGCTGGGTTAAAACAACCCATTCACGGGGTTAAAACATCCCATTCACTGGGTTAAAACAACCCATTAGCTGGGTTAAAACATCCCATTCACAGGGTTAAAACAACCCATTCACTGGGTTAACACATCCCATTCGCTGGGTTAAAACATCCCATTCACAGGGTTAAAATAACTCAATCCCTAGATTTGTCCATTTTCAACCCAACTTGGGTTGTTTTTAACCCAGCATTTTGAAGTGTAGTGTTTACACTATAAATGGGATTTGGCCATGTATGTTTTTGACCACTTCTTAATGAAGTTTGAGTGATTAGATCACAAAACATTTTGCCACCACCTGTATTGAGCACTACTGATCTGATCACGGATGATAAAATATACAGAAATAATATTAATAGTTATCTGATCTTTAATAATGTTCTCAAAACGTTAGCACAAAAACATTATTTATACATCGATCATGAATCTTCTGGAAGTTAATACCAGGTGTAAATGGAGCCTTTTGTTTTGTAGCCCGTCTCATATTTTTGATATACTTTGAATACATATATCTTCACCTGGGGATGTTTTTAAAGGGAGAAAACACATTGAATTCTTGCTGGAACTTGATTATGTGACTCTAAACTCGCGGTTTGTCCAATAACAGCCCAGAGGAAAGTGTAAACAGGAAGGCGCTTTAATATTAAACCATTTTATTCTGCAAACAAATGAAATGAACTGCCCAACAACTTGCAGTGTTGTTCTCTTTCCTAATCAATAATGCTGATAGTTTATATTATCATAAGTTAAAGGTCAGCAAAATGCTAATGTACATTTCTCATCAAAACTGAGCAGGATCGGCCAGCGAGCAGAATCACAAAACCATTCGTTTCGTTTCACTTCAGGTCTAAAGAACATTAATGTTTATCAAGGATTTGCCTTTAAAAATTCATTTACATCGTTCAGACTTTCGGGTGTGTTTCTCTCTCTACGACACCTGCAAACCAAAATAGTGAATTTGTGTAAAGTTCTCAGCGAGATATATATGAAAAAACCTAGCGATCTGGCTTATTTGACAGGTGGACTATAGATTTTAAGGACACGCTCTCTGATTTGTGTTCTTCTAAAGTGAATCTGGCTTGTTCTGTTCTTAAATTGTGCTGATGTAATTAGCAATTTAGCTTTGTCATTGTGATTTACTGTTTGTTGCTTTCTCTCTGCTGGCGACAGTGGAAGTCTAAACAAAGAATCTTTACCACAGTGTAATTTTCTATTAGCAGACGACAGAATCTAAGCACCTTCAGCACAGCACTAACTGTAAGTAAGTCAATACATGCATGGATGTTCAGTTGTTCAATTAAATGAATTTTTTCTTCTTCTTTTTTTTTGGCTTGACATATTATTATTATTATTTATCTATAATATTCTTAAAGCTGTCCCAGCTAACAGGGAACGTTCTTAGAACGTTCTGGCAAGGTTCTCTCGTTCTTCAAGTAACGTAAATAGAAAGTTATCTGGTCTTTAGTAACGTCCTCAAAACATTAGCAAAAAAACGTTATTTCGTACAGAGCCCTGCAGATGATATGTAATGTAAATAAATATTGTGGCCACGAATTATGAATTCGTTTTGGTAATTTGTGGCCTTTATTACCAATTCGTTCCCTCGTTTTACTAAATCATGTGCATAATATAATTTTTTTCCTTGTTTTAAAATCGTGGCAATGCTGTACGAATTCGCTCCCTTGTTTTACATCGTTCCCACGACTTACTGATACGTCAACACGTTTTACTAATTCATTCCCTCGTTTTATTAAATCGTGTGCACAATATATTTTGTTTCTTCTTTTTACTAAATCGTGTGCACAATATAATTCGTTCCCGCCTTTTAGTAAATTGCGCGCACCGTGGCCATGTTGTACGAATTCGCTTTGTTTTTTAAATCGTTTCCACAACTAACTAATACGTCGGCACGTTTTACTAATTCATTCCTTTGTTTTATTAAATTGAACGCACAATATGATTTGTTCCCTTGTTTTAGTAAATCGTGGCCATGTTGTACGAATTCGCTCCCTTGTTTTAAATCGTTCCCACGACTTACTAATCCATGAGCACGTTTTACGAATTGGTTCTCTCGTTTTATTAAATCGCGTGCACAATATATTTTGTTTCTTCTTTTTACTAAATCGTGTGCACAATATAATTCGTTCCCGCCTTTTAGTAAATTGCGTGCACTGTGGCCATGTTGTACGAATTCTCTGCGTTTTTTTTAATCGTTCCCACAACTCACTAATACGTCAGCACGTTTTACTAATTCGTTCCCTCCTTTTAGTAAATTGTACGCACGATATAATTTGTTCCCTTGTTTAGTAAATCGTGGCCATGTTGTACGAATTTGCTGCGTTTTTTTTTTTTTATCTATCGTTAAAACGTACTGATGTATTAGTCGTAGAAACAATTTGTTAATTCATGGCCATGATGCATATAATTTTTCCCTCATTCCCAACGTTATTTAGACGTCCGTTCATAGAGCATTTTTTATGTTTTATCTGGACGTTCGTCTTGTACTTTTAAATGTTGCTAGTTTCAGAACACTCTGAATATTCAAAAGTAACGTTCCCATAATGTTTACAGAATGCTAAAATTTAATGTCCCTTTAACGTTCACGCAACTGAATTTTTTTTTTTTTACATTTTAAAAATGGACATTTTGAATGCTCAGAGAACATTTTCACAACTTAACAGCAACATTAGCAAAACATTCTTAGAACATATTTTTGGTAGTTGGGGTTGCTGTATGGTAATGGTGGCGGATTGTTTATATAGATAAACAAACTATGGGTGAACAATCTCATTTCACGAAGTGGAAGGAGGTTTAAAGGCGTATCTTAAACTTTACTTTGGGATCTTAAAGCGTCTCCAGATGCTTCATTGACCTGTACCCATTCAGTTCACACTTGACCTTCTACCGCTATTTGACATTAGCTAAATGTTTTGTGTTCTGGACTTTTAGATTTTTAAGTGCCAATGCAATTCAAAGAGCAGACAAGCTATGATTAAAAACTGTATGTTTGCTTTTGTCTACAGCTGCTGGCTCGAAAATTAAAAGGTAATCAATAGAGCGATTGTTTTGCACGATCACGTGGATTGTTTGCGCGGGAATATGGTGATCGGTTGTGTCAGAAATGTATTTGTCTGTATTTGTCCACTAGTATACTGACCGAGGCGAACTCTCTCCAGAACGAGTGCGTTGATTTGCAGAGAAGAAGAGAGCGAAGTGGAGAGATGAGTGGATATGGGAGAAAATCGCGCTCATTTTCCCCGGGCATGTTCATTCATTTGTGCTAAAGCGCGCGGCGGAGTTCTCTCAGAAATAGAAAGCGCGCGCTTTCGCAGCCCGCCAAATTCACCTGCCAACTTCAATACCGCACGAGCCGCCGGATCGCAATGGAAACGAAACCAACGGAACATTTATTTCGACGCTCCAAAAATATGTATCAATGAAGGCAATTTACTTAGAAAATGTGCTGGAAGTGTGGAAGATTTTCACCTTCTTGGTGTTCCTGTCACTGAGGGAAAGCGTTGGTTGCATATTTTATCTGGCTCTCTCTTTACAGCTGTTCCATCCATCATGTTATCTCACGATTATGCGTAACAGCCGTGCGTGCGTTTAATCGCAATCGACATTCAGATGTTTTCTGTCAGTCATTCGCAAGGGGGCGATGAAGGGCTTCAGTGCTGCGGATGATGCGCGACGACGGACATGAACTTTGAGGCGTTTCTGAATTGTTAGATAGAGCTTCTAAAGACAGCTTCATTTCCTCTCCTATCCCTGCACGAGTGCGTGCAAAAAAAAAAAGCCAGAGAATCTTTTCAGATTCTCTCTCTTTCTCCACGTTTTTGTGCGTTTATGCGTAAGCGATGCTTTAAATGATGTCATATTGATAAGAAAAAGGAAAGTAGCCTAATATTCATTCCGGCGCAGATGCGCGTTTCATATTTCAACACCGCGAACAGACGCGAGACGAGATGCACTTTAAAGCCATTCAAAATTAAAATCGCCCTCGGGAAGATTTGTTACGTTCTGTAAACTCTTTCATGCTCTTATTTGTACGTCGTTTTCTGGCCAAATTGGAACAGCCGCGCTGAATTTATAACTCTGGAAAACTTTTTACGCACACGCGTGATAAAAGACGCGGGAGGTTGTTTGACTTAGAGAGAGAGAGAGAGAGAGAAAGAGAAAGATAGAGAGACAGAGAGAGAGAGAGAGAGAGAGAAAGAAAGATAAAGATAGAGAGAGAGAGAGAGACAGAGAGAGAGAGAGAGAGAGAAAGATAAAGAGAGAGAGACAGAGAGAGAGAGAGAGAGAAAGAAAGAAAGATAAAGATAGAGAGAGAGAGAGAAATAAAGATAGAGAGAGAAAGAAAGATAAAGATAGAGAGAGAGAGAGAAAGATAAAGATAGAGAGAGAAAGAAAGATAAAGATAGAGAGACAGAGAGAAAGAAAGAAAGATAAAGATAGAGAGAGAGAGAGAGACACAGAGAGAGAGAGAGAGAGAGAAAGAAAGATAAAGATAGAGAGAGAGAGAGAAATAAAGATAGAGAGAGAAAGAAAGATAAAGATAGAGAGACAGAGAGAGAAAGAAAGAGAGAGAGACACAGAGACAGAGAGAGAAAGAAAGAGAGAGAAAAAGAAAGAAAGAGAGAGAGAAAAAGAAAAAGAGAGAGAGACACAGACAGAGAAAGAGAGAGAGAGACACAGAGAGAGAGAGAGACAGAGAGAGAAAAAGAAAGAGAGCTAGAGAGAGAAAGAGAGACAGAGACAGTAAGAGACAGAGAGAGAGAAGTTATGTTGTAATATTTGATATTATTTTCTTCTATTATACAGATGTTTTTATTATTGTTTTATGTATGCTTTGGCAATATTGTATGATTTACTGCCATGCCAATAAAGCTATTTTGAATTTGAGAGAGAGAGAGACAGAAAGAGAGAGAGACATAGAGAGTGAAAGAGAAAGAGAGAGAGACATAGAGAGTGAGACACAGAGAGAGAGAGAACAAGACGCAAAGTCTACACTGGGCGCGCGCTTTCGAGTGAGAGAGAACGCAACACAGTTTCTTTTTTAAACACCAAACGGGCGCGGTAATGAGGGCATTAGGCGCGAACGCCAGCTGACAGCAGAAGTTGCCACCGGTTCCCGCACCAACTTTTCACCTCCGTAACACCCGAAACCCGCGAATGGATGTGCACTTCACTAACGACAAGGACTCCGAGAGCTGAGCCTCCGCGGTCGCCTTAATATCTGAGAGAGGCTCACAGTTACAGTCTGTCAAAGCGCCTCGAGCTCGCGCGCCCTCGGATGGTTTTTGCTCGGTGATTTGTGTCCGGTGTGTGTGCGCGCGGCGGGACTAGTGTTCGCGATGAGGCTGCTCTGCTGGAGCGTTCTGCTGCTCGTCCACTGGATCCTGAGAAAGGTATGCAGCTCGTTTCTGTGAGTTTAGCATCTGTAGATGTGACAGATGTGAGGTCAACTTCGAGAGGGGCTACTTTACAAATCGTACGTTCATTGTTTTGTTTTTTTGCGCTGTTCATTAAAACAACAAACAAACAACGCAGGAAAAAATCACAGTGGAACAGCTGAAATGTAACTTTAATATTCTGAGGATATAGTTCACTTGTGCTCTTAAAAATAAAGTTTCTTAATTTGCATCGATGCAATTGGACAAAAGGTTCTTCAACACAGTAAAAAAAACCTTCTATAGCATTCTGTGGAACCTTTATGTTTAAGACTGTTGTATTTAACTGTGCATATTCATATTTATACAGCATACTGTAAAGTGCATGTGTGTGTGTGTGTAGAAGTGTTGAATCTCTCTTGAAAATTAAATCCAGACCATATGCACATGCATCAATTTAAAACATAATGATCACATTCTTATCCAGAATCATGTTTCATTATATATATATATATATATAAGTGTCTATGTGAGCAGTAACACACTCATCTCGCTGGCTTTGCAGTGGCCTGATGTGAAGAATACAAAAAAAAGGGCAACTTCTGTGTTTTATTTTCACTTTCATGCATCAAGCTGGAGAACAGTTTCCGACAGCTGTTTAAAAACGAAACAAAATCTCGATAATAACACCATTCTTTTGAGAAAACCAGCTTTTTGACGGGCGACCTGAAATAAAGCATTGTACGCTGAAGTTTCGTCATCTGATGTTGACAAAAAAAACCCCAAAAAAACCATCTTTCTGACAACTTGACTTAAAAGCATTTTTTATCTTGAAAAGAGTGCTTGTCAAACACTTATTCTCTAAGGAGTCAAAAACACAATCACACTCTCAGAAACGGAGGCGAGGGCCGGTTTTTTGGGGTCGGGCATGTTCGGTTTAAGGCGAGCGCCATCTTATTGATGATCCCATTACCTCCTTCTGTAAGTGTGATCATGTCATAATGACCCGAGCGTAAATCGCAGTCATGCATCACACTCTTGCAGACAGTGGAGAAATACGGCTCAAATCTTTTATGCTTGCACGGGTATGCTTTATTAATGTCTTTAGTCTCTTCTCCACATTTGTCCAATATAATCTCATTATTTAATGCGGCTCATTTTTAGGGATCAAAGATCCATACCTCATGCACTGAGTGATTATTAAAGCATATTTTACATTTTTACGGCAGTGCACGTCGAGAGGCTGTAACATCCGTCTCTTGATGTTTGTTCCCTCAATGCAACTTGTGCAAATAAAATGTCTTCGGATTGTAAGCTGGTTTGCGGGGCCCGTCACATGTCACAAGTGTGCTCAGTGGAACGGTGTGTTAGTGCATTGTGAAATGAATGCTGTCTTATCCGCTCCTAATAAATGGATCCAATTTGCAAAGCTGCATGTATTTAAAAAAAAAAAGTTGCACCAGCAGGAGGTTCTTCTCACCCACTCTTGTTCAAACCGCACCCGCTTACTTGTGTAATCCATCATATTAATGATAAAAGCAATCGTATTACTGACTCCAGCCAGAGTGCTGCCTTTATTTCAGATTTTAATATCTAATCTTTGATGATTGATACGATAAGAGGATATTGTGTTCCTATTAAAGAGCGGTGCTTAATGTAGTCGTGTCTTTTTTTTACCGTAGTCTATCAGAAGGGTTTAATTTGTGGATTTTTATGCTGTTTTGCATGCTTTGATGGACAGGTGAATGTTATTAGATGGGGTTGTGATGGTTATGGAAAGCGTAATGATATGATTTAAGGCAAAGAGGTGTCATTTTGCATATGCATGTGTTGTGCTGCACATTTATTATAATGCATTCGTTAAAAAACAGTAATTCCTTATTGACATCAATCTTGGAAGGGAGTGTGTTTGTGGTTTTAGTGTCATTCACTAATGATGATGTGTCTCCTGATTGACAGTGTCTGGAGGTTAATGAATGCAATGAACAAACAGACCTCGGTTGACTGAAGCCTGCAATTAAAGTGAATTATTGGGGAAGCCCTGCGCTGTGGTTTTCATATTGACGCCGCAGTTAAGTCTTTATGTGGATTTGTCTCACTTAAACCGTGTCCTAACCAGGCGCGACACGATTCCTGCGACAAGTAATTCATTTGTCCACTCTGAAAGCTATTTGCTGATGTGTGGGAACGCAACCGTGACGGCGGTCACTTAAATTCATTCATAAACGAACCTCTCGTGAAGCATCGTTCGTGACGTAATCAAATCCGCTGCAGTGAGATGCAATGAAACTGTAATGATAATGATAAAAAAATGATAAGATTTGTCCCAAAAATATTTGTATATTTAAATATTTATACAGATTTTGTAATATTTTTGTTCTCAAAATAAATGGCTTAAAATGAATAGTAAAATAAAATGAATTTTTTACGGTGCGAGCGCTGAGAGACTCGCTTACGTCACGCGCAGTGAATCACTCACTCTATATATAGAGTTCAACAGTCAGTTCCGGAAGTAAAAATTCTGTTAAATTTCTCCGTAGGGAAAGTTGTTTTTTTACAAAAGCTTATAAACCTTTCAAGACAGCCGAACTGTGAGCTACAGGCTGTTAATCTACACTCTGAAAACTGCGGGGTTTGAAAATGGACAAACAGAGAAAATGGGATGTTTTAACCCAGCGAATGGGTTGTTTTAACCCAGTAAATGATGGGATGTTTTAACCCAGTCAATGACGGGATGTTTTAACCCATCGAATGGGTTGTTTTAACCCAGTAAATGATGGGATGTTTTAACCCATCGAATGGGTTGTTTTAACCCAGTCAATGATGGGATGTTTTAACCCAGTCAATGACGGGATGTTTTAACCCAGTCAATGATGGGATGTTTTAACCCATCGAATGGGTTGTTTTAACCCAGTCAATGATGGGATGTTTTAACCCATCGAATGGGTTGTTTTAACCCAGTCAATGATGGGATGTTTTAACCCAGCGAATGGGTTGTTTTAACCCAGTCAATGATGGGATGTTTTAACCCATCGAATGGGTTGTTTTAACCCAGTCAATGATGGGATGTTTTAACCCAGCGAATGGGTTGTTTTAACCCAGTCAATGATGGGATGTTTTAACCCAGCGAATGGGTTGTTTTAACCCAGTCAATGATGGGATATTTTAACCCAGCGAATGGGTTGTTTTAACCCAGCTAATGGGTTGTTTTAACCTATTCAAATGGGTTGTTTTAACCCAGCGAATGGGTTGTTTTAACCTATTCAAATGGGTTGTTTTAACCCAGTCAATGATGGGATATTTTAACCCAGCGAATGGGTTGTTTTAACCTATTCAAATGGGTTGTTTTAACCCAGCGAATGGGTTGTTTTAACCTATTCAAATGGGTTGTTTTAACCCAGCGAATGGGTTGTTTTAACCTATTCAAATGGATTGTTTTAACCCAGTCAATGATGGGATGTTTTAACCCAGCGAATGGGTTGTTTTAACCTATTCAAATGGGTTGTTTTAACCCAGCGAATGGGTTGTTTTAACCTATTCAAATGGGTTGTTTTAACCCAGTAAATGATGGGATGTTTTAACCCAGCGAATGGGTTGTTTTAACCTATTCAAATGGGTTGTTTTAACCCAGTCAATGATGGGATGTTTTAACCTACTCAAATGGTTTGTTTTAACCCACCGAATAGGTTGTTTTAACCCACTGGAGGGGATGTTTTAACCCAGCGAATGGGTTGTTTTAAACCAGTCAATGATGGGATGTTTTAACCTACTCAAATGGGTTGTTTTAACCTATTCAAATGGGTTGTTTTAACCCAGTCAATGGGATGTTTTAACCCAGCGAATGAGACATTTTAGCCCAGCAATTGGGTTAAATGTTTGCCCAACTTGCTGGGTAGTTTTATTTAACTCAACTATTGTCTAAAAATGACTGTATTACTCGCTTAAAATGAACCCAAAGTGTGTTGGAAACGAGCTTTTATTCATGTTTAGTAAATGAGCATTAATTAATAAGTTTAATGAATAATAATTACACAACAAACATTTATTGAATTGCTTATTAATAAATGTTCACCTTTTGATTATTATTGTTGTCTCTAGTAATTGTGTCTGATTTTTAAGTTCCGACATATTTTGGAACTTAAAAATCAGCCATATAGTAATTTTTAAACAATAGTAAAACTATTTAACTTAATGTAAACAATTAAATAACACTTTTTAACAAACATTTAACCCAACCGCTGGGTTAAAACAAACCAATTGTTGGGTCTGTCAACCAACTTGGGTTGTTTTTAACCCAGCATTTTTTGTAGTGTACAGTTGCTTTTGTTTAAGCCCTTAGCCTGAATTATTTTAACTTAATCATGTTTACCAGCAGAATTCGTGGCGAAAAACTACAATACCCATGATGCTGTGCAGAAAATTCCACCAATCTTTAGCCCCACCCACTCCCATAATCGAGTCCGTCTCCCTATGCTCTGAAAATACTTCAATATTTGTAAATAGATGCATGTTTGAAATAGCCTTAAAACATATCGGTCTATTTCTCCATCGTTTTTAATTTGATTATGCTGTTCACAATGCTTCACGTGATTGTAGTTCTTTCCTTTCACTAAAGCCTTAACTTTCTTTTCACATACTTTCTGGCTTCAATTCAAAGTTTCTAATGTTACGATGTACCTCGTACACTCTTTAACAAAAAAATGCTGGGTTGTTTCAACCCAAATTTGGGTCAAAAATGGACAAACTTTACATTTTTGAATTCAAATTTTAACCCAATGGTTGGGTTTGTCCATATTTGACCCGATTGTTCAGCATTTGTAGCTGGTTGGCCGGGATCATGGCTTATAATGTCTTTTTTGAATGAGAAATGAATGGAAATAATGTTCACAGGAACAGGACCAATGAGACTTAGGTTAGTACAAAACTCAGATGTACCTGAAAGAGTCACGGCCGGCTAGTGTTTGGTGTTCGAATCATTTCAGATGATTTAAGAGCGCAGCTGTTGACAGACGTTTTAAATATAAATACCTGTGAGGTCTGAAGCGCGGTGCCGCTACATCACTCCGGCGGCGGCGAAGGCCCAGAGTAACAAGTGATTTCTTGTGTTCATTACATTATTTATTGCTCGTCTTCTTCATCAATAAATAAGACCGAGGCAAGTGATATAAATTGCCGTATTCTCAGCAACATTTTTTAAAGATGTGAGGTTCAGTTAAAAATACAGAAATGAATAATGATGGCTACGTTTACAAGCCCTCTTGAAGCGAAGCTGCCCAAGGTCTTTCTCAGCGACCACTTTATTCATCAAACCTCCCGTCAGCGTGACTGATGAAGCGCGCGAGCTGAGAAAAACTGTCTGTTCAGGAAAGGCTCCAGATTTCCTCAACTAACCTCTGCTTCTGTCTCCCCTAACGCGACCTTTACGGCAGAACCAATCTGACTCTAATTTATGCGCTAACTGCCCAATCAGGTGGCTGCAATTACCTCGGCCCACCCACCAGCTGCCCGAGTGAACAGATGCACATATTTTTCAGAGGAGGTAAATCAGATCTCCCCAGAGCAAGAGCGAGCGAGACGAAAGCGCTGGGCTCGACATCAGACCTTCCTGCGAGTGCCAGGATCGGCCTCGTCCAGCTGCTGCCCCGCGCGGCGAGAGATCGGCCCTCTCGCTCTGTGTCGCGTCCAGCAGACGCACTCGGGTCTGGCTTTAATCAGACTCTGAGATGTCGAGCTCCAGAATCCTTTCTTCGCAGGCGCTGCTCCAAACGAGGACCGCGTGACGATCTTTGAGGGAATATATTTGATTTCTGTAGAATCTGTTAGTGGTTGACTGACCGGTGTTGATTTATGTACATACATATATATATATACAGTCAAACCAAAATTTATTCAGAAATGGTAATAAAATATGACAAGAAGTTAAACTGTGCTAGAAAAAATTGATCTTAATTATATCAGATAACATTTAAGCAAAACATGGTCGGGTCAAACAGTCTGAATAAGTTTTGGTTCCAATTTTTTAAAAATTTTACTGTATTCCAAGGTACTTTATATATATATATATATATAATGTGTGTGTGTATAAATCTACAGTGCTGGGTAGTAATGGATTACGTAATCAGATTAATATTAACATTATCAGATTACAGTTTTTTGTTGATTACGTTATCACTTAATATTCACAAAATGGCAGCAAATTATCCGGAGTTCCTTGATTCCCTTTTATCTTTTAAATGTTCCAGTTTTGTTGAATTGCACACGCAGACCAACTTCTAGTTAGACAACTATACTGTAATTACATTTTTATTTATTTAATTATATTAATTTCTTTCTTTTTTATGATTTAAGGAATTAAGCTTTTTATAATTTTGATGTAATTTAATATTTAATGCACTTCATTTTGTTGACAACAAAAAATGGAATTATTTTTCTTTAACTTTATATATATTTTTTAATAATTTGGTAAAATATTAAACTATTCAAATCAATGTTATAAGCAAGTTGGGTCAAAAGTAATCTAAAAGTAATCAAAATGTAATCCATATGAAATGTAATAGATTGTTACTAATTTCATGTCATTTGTACTCAGTAATGGACAAATTAATTTGTAAATTTCATAAGTAAGCATGTGAAATTTTGAAGTAGACGACTATAGAAGCTTGTTTTCACTGTGAAATAAAAAATAAAAAAGTTAATTGTAAAAGTTAATGTAAAAAGTTTACATCTCACAATTCTGACTTTTTTCTCACAATTACATGATATGAACTCACAATTGCGAGAAAAAGAATTGTGAGATAAAATGTCACAATTACCTTTTTAATATTTTTATTTTGTAGCAGAAACAATCTTCCATATAAATCTGAAATAGTATTTTAACGTAAAATCTTAAATCCAATCATTTTTATTTACAGCCTCAAATTGTTTTTTATAGAACTGTTTTGTACAGTTATTTATTTACAGGGTAAATGCATTCTTGTTCACCTCATGCATAAGAAAACTCCTTTATTGCAAAAAAAAATTGGTTTAGAATCAATTTTCACTCAGAAATTGCTAGTAAATGACAATTAATTACAAAGAAACAGCAAGTAACACACTGACTTGAATAGAAGTAGAAAAACTGAAATAGTATTTTACATTTATAGTCATTATTAAAAGCAACTTGCGTTGCATTCGAGATGCACATTTACATTTTTATCAGTTTTTGCTTTCCTGGGAATCGAACCCATGACCTTGGCGTTGCAAGTGCCACGCTCTACTGTTTTTTCTTCTTGTAAAACATATAATCTATGTTAAGAATCATATTTTACAGTGCATATGAGCAGAAACTGCAGCTTTTGTTCACTGTCCACCGTTATTGACTAATGCAGATGATCTGAAAAAGGCCAAAGGTCATCTAATTAATCCTCCCCTGTATCATTAGTCATCGAATGCAGCATTTGATTAAGAGATTTCTCATTCTGTGCATGTCCCAACACATCACTTGTGGTTTAATAAACCAGCCTGTTTACTAGAGCTCCTCTGTTGGATCTTATTCAGGAGTCTGAGGATTGTGTGTGTGTGTGTGTGTGTGTGTGTGTGTTTCCACCTCACCGCCCTTCGCTCACATGTCAGAAGTCACGGCGCACGTCATGTAACGGATGATACTGTTGTGTTAAATTGTTCATTTTGCTGGCTCAAGCTTCTTCCACATTACATCTTCCAGACAAAGAGGGAGGAGATGCGAATAGATTATAATGTCTAAATGGGAATCAGTTTGGAAATATTCCCAGCAACACTCCCAGCCTACAAAATGAAGTGTGCAACACACTCGCGAGAGAAGCCGCTCTGAACGTGTTTGAAGCTGTAAAAACTAACAGTGATATCTGCTCAGTTTCACTCGGATATAACTGAAGTTGTCGGTTTTATAGTGTTAAATTTAATGAATTATTTAGAGTTACAGAGACTGTGAATCTGAATCTTTTTTGAACCGTTTCATCGATATGAGTTATGGTTTGTGTGGAATACAGCGAGACAAAAACAATCATGTTGTGTTTCGTCACAACACTATTTGCTGGAAAAAGTATCTTGTTACTGGAACATCAACAGTGTTTCTGAAACAGCTGAGCTCCAGTCGCACTGGACACTCCTGGACCGGGCCATATATATTCGTAATATATATTTATGATAATTTGACTGGCAATAAAATATTAAATATTAATAGAATAATGCTTTTTAGGTGATTAAACATGATAACTTTAGTGGCAATAACAGTATTACCGTTTGATTCATTTTGAATCAGTTCAATTGAATCGATTCACAACTCTGATTCAATCAGTTTGTGGAAGTCAAAATGTTTTATACATTTTGTACTATGTTTTGTTATATCATTGCAAATACATAAACATATTTAAAAAATGTGTTAATTTAGTATAGTGGTTTTTTTTTTAAGTTCTTGCATTTAAAATTTTTAATTTTCAGTTCTTGGTAACAATGTGTGATCAAAATTTAATTGACAAAAAATAATAATAATAATTATTAAAATATAGAGTGAATATTATCTACACAAAACAATCTTTCCCCCTATTTTTCCCCCCAAATTTTTGAAGTAGAAGAACCTTTTTGGTTCCCCAAAAGAATCTTTCAGTGTGTAGAACATTCAGTTCCATGCATGTTAAAGGTTCTCCAGGACAGAAGCTTTATTTTTAAGTGTGCACAGGCTGAAGAATATTGAGATGTAATTGTTTTCTCAGCCTCAGTATCTCCTGACACGCCTGCGAAGTGCAGAAACAAAAGGCGAAGGCGTTCACCGTTTAGCAGGTGGCGTTTTGTCAAGTCGGTTACAAGATGTATAAAGGAGGACAAAGACTCCCATTACCGCACAATTACCAGCGCCGAGCTTCTGCCAGCGCGACCAGAGCTTTGGTGCATGAAGACTTTCACAAGAGGCTTTAAAGTGGAGGTTCTCGTACGTCGTCGCGAGGAAGAGAGAAAGGAATACGCTGGTGTTAAGGTCTCAGTCTGCGTTTGTCTCCGCGTGAGACGTTGATTCGAGTTTGTGTGTCTGTTTTGCATGTGATAATGAAACCACTGGGAGAAAGGAAGAGGAACAGGGGGTGAGGTGAGACAACGATTGGCCATCGACCAAAAGGAATCGGCTAGACACAACTGAAGTGCCGACATAGAGATGGTCGCGATGGTCAGTCCAAACGGGTCAAATATGACGGGCCTTTTTGCTTTGTAAATCTCTCATATTTTCTTTAATTGCTCAGGTTTTGTATTTCCTTCTGGAACTGATTTATTGATCTGAACTCATGTGCTGAAAAAAGTTTCCAAGCTCAGATCAATAAATCGGTTCCAAAAAGGAAAGAAAACAAGTTGACAAAAAGATTTTAACTGCTTCTTTTTTTTTTTTGTAGGCCGCTCATTTTTGACCTGGGAAAACCACAAGCGTAACGAGGTGGGAGGAAAACCCCTAAAAATAAATTGCATGAACATTATCCAAAAACATGTTATACCTTATGTGAGCAAAGTCAAGTTTTGGTCCGATGCAATAACTGGCATTTTCAGGAAAAAGAAAATCCTCTATGGGTCAAAATGATCGAAACGCAATGTGAGGGTTAAGATTGCATCGCTGCCCTAGTTAGCAAGTCATCAGAGATACTGGCGGATTGGCAACAGTGTGTTTTGCTTTTTAACACACACACACACACTCTCGCAAGCAGGAAAATAGTTCACATCAGCAGGGAGGCACATGTGCTGAACCGCATGCATGCAAGCGTCCTTGTCCACGAGTTTGACGGCGTGCCAAACCTGCGCTGAAGAAGACCCGTCAACAGAAGCACCAGCAGATTTCCCATCATCACCTCGCGTTTGTGCATTTGTGCGATGCGTACGCGTCTGCGTGCAGTGCGGCTAACAATAAAAATATGCTCGAAAAAATTGCCAATGTTCCTATTAAGTTACATTCAAAATGTGTCGATTTCAAAACGTTTTTTCTTGGCTATGCAAACGTTAAGTTCACCCAAAAATTGAAATTATCCCATGCTTTACTCACCCTCAAGCCATCCCTATCTTCTGTCAGACAAACACAATCTAAATATAGGAGCAGCGATTATAGGAGTTCAAATGCTTTAAGGCCTTTAAGCGTACATGTCAAAAGGTATAATGTAATCACTTAGATCATAGATGGAATAATCCATTTAGAGTCAATAAAGGCCGTTTACTGAGGAGATACAAGGTTTTTAAAGCACCAGCGTTCCATAAAAGTTTCCACGCATCGTGTGACGTATGTGCACATCCAATTTCATGAAGTTCTACGCAAATCGGGGAGGAAGAGGGCCGTGCGAAAGTTGGTTTTCGAAATAATCTCCGATATTTAATGAATGATTCGTTGGACAGCGGCAGTCCTTGAGGCAAAGTTGCTCAAAATGACGAGTTCTACCATGTTTTATGAATGACATGGGTGACATGTGTTTTTCCTCTACGCACACGAAAATCACAAAGGCGCCCCCCAGTGGCCGTGAGTCAAACAGGCCCAGCGAGTTTTAACCGTTAACCTTGTCTGATAGCTCCTCAAACTTCCCTGGCTGCTGGCAGCCGTGTTTTTCGAGATATGCGAATGTCTTCAAAGACAGTCATGGCACGTTGGATAAAAACATCACACGCCAATTTACAAGTCAGTCAGATTTGGAGTTGCATAGTTAGAGCCATTTTAAAGTTTTTTCCATGTTATAGCGCCACGAGGTGGCTAGTCACCGTGCCCTTTTTCACGTGACCACAGAATGAGCTCTTACATCGGTGTGCCAAGTTTGGTGAAAATATCTCATTCCGTTCACGAGTTACAGCCATTTTAGTAAAAGTGGCTCCGCCCACTTCGAACGTTTTGGCAGCCCTTAGGTACTGTGAATCGAAATTTCAACTTTTTTTTGATAATTATTGACAGTCAGATTCCAGAGATTCTCTCTGTACTGGTTGGGTTCTGATCGGGCCAAAAACCTAGGACTAGTTCGCAAAAGTACGTTTTTCAAAAAATCCAAAATACGAATATGGCGTACAGTGGTCTCTACGACTTACGGTTTGGTCTGCCCAATCACTTTTAGGGCAGAATGTTTATCTTTGGAAAATGTAATAATTACAATAAAGTTTCAGAGCTACGCTAATTATCCTGACTCTTCTAAGATTTATAATAGTGTTATAAACGGTGATTTTCAAGCCCAAAATAGTGCATACTTTCATCATAAATATAATCCATACAGCTCCAGGGGGTTAATAAAGGCCTTCTGAAGCGATGGATTCTTGTAAGAAAATATCCATATTTAAAACTTTATTAACTATAATATCGAGCGTCCGGTAGACGACCGTACGCATCAATTTGCGGCGACAGAGTGACCTCTGACCTGTGACCAATAATGCAGAAGCGCAGAGGATAAAGCAAAATTAGTTGACTCGAGATTTGTTCAAAAACACTGATTCATCCAGTAATGAAACAAATGAAGTCTTAATGAGTGAGTCATTGAATCGTTCACTCAAGATATTTGATCAAAAACACTGATTCATCCAGTAATGAAACAAATGAAGTCTTAATGAGTGAGTCATTGAATCGTTCACTCAAGATATTTGTTCAAAAACACTGATTCATCCAGTTATGAAACAAATGAAGTCTTAATGAGTGAGTCATTGAATCATTCACTCAAGATATTTGTTCAAAAACACTGATTCATCCAGTAATGAAACAAATGAAGTCTTAATGAGTGAGTCATTGAATCGTTCACTCAAGATATTTGTTCAAAAACACTGATTCATCCAGTTATGAAACAAATGAAGTCTTAATGAGTGAGTCATTGAATCATTCACTCAAGATATTTGTTCAAAAACACTGATTTATCTAGTAATGAAACAAGTAAAGTCTAAAACGAGAATTTTTAAAGAGAAATGTTGGAGGATTTTGATGTAGAGGAGCTTCAGTTTGTTGCACAGCCCTATTTGGCGTCTAAGCTTACGTCACGTCATACAGCGCATCACGGGTCATGCATACGGACGTCCGCCGTCTTTCAGTTTATAAAGTTTTAAATATGGATATTTTTCTTAATATAACCCATCACTTCATTTCAGAAGGCATTTATTAACCCCCTGGAGCTGTGTGGAATATTTTAAAAAATATCTCTGATTGTGTTCGTCTGAAAAAAGATAGTCATATACACCTGGAAAGGCTTGAGGGGGAATAAATCATGGGATAATTTTCATTTTTGGGTGAACTGTCCCTTTAAGGGAACATTCCATTGTATCATTCTTCAACCATTATTGGAATGTTTAAAAAAAACGTATTTAAAAAAAGCATAGAACTAAAATGTTTCAGATTGTTTTTGAGTGTTATTAGATAATGTTTTGAGACGTTATTAGATAACTTTAAATGAACTTTAAATTAACGTTGCTAGACGATAACCTTGTCAGAACATCATTGGTGGGTTAGTGCAGAAGCACAATCGTATTTCCCATCATCACCTTGCGATTCTGCGAATGTGTGCGTGTCGACGCCAGTGTTTTTAAACGCGTCTGCATGCGGTGCAGGTTCATGCATGCGTCCTTGTTTTCTCTCGCCGGCCATAGTGGACTCACAGACCTCAGTGATTAATAACCACACACCTGTGCTAGATATACGACTGTGGATTTTGTGCGTGTAATGAAATATTATGGAGTAATCCGAGCGATGTTCAGCACTATAACACAAGTGAGTTCAGGGTCAGAGCGGCGCGCACCGGCTCAACATCAAGGATTAGTTTTTATCATTTTTTTAATATCTCTCCCATGGCTTGTAATGCATTAATTTAGACACACATTGAATTTATTGGAGAGGGGGTGAAGGGGAAAAAAAGGCAATAGTCTTTTTTTCTGAAATAATGATCTGTGTAGGCTGTGCCTCTGGACAAAAAAGAAGTATAATAATAATGACAAATAGAAGGATGAAAATCGGCCCCAAATCCTGCCGACGTACACGAGTATCAGGGCTTTTATTAAAAATTTTAATATCAAAGCCCTTGTACCACCCGAATCAAATTATAATTTGAAAGAAGGATGAATAAAATGGAACACAAGAAAAGAAGTGTTGACATTGTGTCGTTTGAGATGGAATTGGCGGCCTGGATCTTCCTCTTCCTCTCTTCTTCGGTGGCGTCTCCTTCATACTGGCAGCCTTTTGCTTTTAAGGGAATATTAAAGGTTATTCGGGTCAAAAAGGAAGCGCATTGATTTCATCATGGCATTGAATTCCTTCATATTTAGCAGTGATGCATTAAATTGATCAAAAGTGACATTTAAAATGTTACAAAAAGATTCTATTTCAAATAAATGCTGTTCTTTTGAACTTTCTATTCACCAAAGAATCCTGAAAAATAAATGTTTTCTTGAGCATCAAATCATCATATCAGAATGATTTCTGAAGGATCATGTGACACTGAAGACTGGAGTAATGATGCTGAAAATTCAGCTTTGATCACTGGATATAAATTATATTTTACTATATATTCACATAGAAAACATCTATTTTACATTATAATAATATTTCACAATATTTTACTGTATTTTTGATCAAATAAATGCAGTTTTGGTGAGCAGAAGCATTTAAAAACGTAATTATTCCGAAAGTTTTATCACTAGTGCATTGAAATGTACAAACTGAATCCACAGGGGGCGAGCACAGATTTTTGTCCAATCAGATGCTGTTTTGCATACAAAAACACATTGTTTGCCACATTATAGACTAATGAATGTTATTTGATGTTGACTTTAAAAATCTCAGTTCACTGATTGTGAATTGTATACATCCAGATGTGATTTTCCCAGGAGAATCTTGTCTTTTCCTCCTGTAATTAGACAGACTTCATCATCTTCATGTATCTCCATCTTCCTCTTCAGCATCCTTTCTTCACCCCATCTCTCTCTTCCTCTTCCTCTTCCTCCTCCCTTCTTTGATGCCGTCTCCGTTCCCCGGGCCTCGCTGCTGCCCCTGATTAAAATGGAGCCCTTGTCGGAATAATAAATGTGAGACGGATTCCATGTCTTACGGCCTGCGCCCTGAAGTTTGTGTGAGTGTTTGGGCATGAAGCTCTGGCTGCACTGGCCATGTTGAAGCCCTCGATGTGTGTGTGTGTGTGTGTGTCTGTTTTGAGGTCTTTGGTGGCTGTTCTTGGACGGCAGACAGCAGCCTGAAGTGTTGAATAATATAGATGCTCAGCTTGGGTTGTTCTTAATTAGACTGAAGGCGGCATCACACTCCTTTAACTGTGTCCAACTTCACCCGGAGAAACTCAGAGAGAAAGACACGCTCAGGACCTGTCTCGCATCGCTCATTGTGACACGCTTCAAAACGGCCATTAAGGGCAATTTTGTTTAATTTCTGACATTAATTGTGAGCAGAGGTCATCCGATGTGCTTTTGGCAGGTGCAAATCTGCAGACTTTTTTCTGCTCTTAGTTTGGAGTTAACCTGTCAGCTATCAACAAGTGAAGTTTTTATGAGTGAGTCATTGAATCATTCATTCAAGAGATTCGTTCTGAAACGCTGATTCATCTAGTAATGAAACTAGTGAAGTTTTTATGAGTGAGTCATTGAATCATTCATGTAAGAGATTCATTCAGAAATGCTGATTCATCTAGTAATGAAACAAGTGAAGTTTTTATGGTTGAGTCATTAAATCATTCATGTAAGAGATTCATTCAGAAGCGCTGATTCATCTAGTAATGAAACAAGTGAAGTTTTTATGAGTGAGTCATTGAATCATTCATTCAAGAGATTCATTCAGAAATGCTGATTCATCTAGTAATGAAACAAGTGAAGTTTTTATGAGTGAGTCATTGAATCATTCATGTAAGAGATTCATTCAGAAACGCTGATTCCTCTAGTAATGAAACAAGTGAAGTTTTTATGAGTGAGTCATTGAATCATTCATGTAAGAGATTCATTCAGAAGCGCTGATTCATCTAGTAATGAAACAAGTGAAGTTTTTATGAGTGAGTCATTGAATCATTCATTCAAGAGATTCATTCAGAAACGCTGATTCATCTAGTAATGAAACAAGTGAAGTTTTTATGAGTGAGTCATTGAATCATTCATTCAAGAGATTCATTCAGAAACGCTGATTCATCTAGTAATGAAACAAGTGAAGTTTTTATGGTTGAGTCATTGAATCATTCACTCAAGCTATTTGTTCAAAAACACTGATTTATCTAGTAATGAAACAAGTAAAGTTTTTATGAGTGAGTCATTGAATTGTTCACTTAAGAAATTTGCTCAAAAACGGTGATTCATCCAGTAACGGTGATTCATCCAGTCATCCAGTCTTTATGAGTGAGTCATTGAATTATTCATTCAAGAGATTCGTTCAGAAACGCTGATTCTTCTAGTAATGAAACAAGCAAAGATTTTATGAGTCACTGAATCATCCACTCAAGAGATTTGATCAAACTGATTCATTTGATTCATGCAGTAATGAAGCAAGTGAAGTGTTTTATGAGTCACCCATATCAGCCCTTTTTTTGAACACAGATCTGAACTTAAATGGTTGTAGTGCTTTGGAATACAAACCTAATGTTGGTCTCTTTTTAAAGAAAAAGACATTTAACAGATTCAAAGTGACACTTAAGAAAAATGACAGTGAATTAAGCTATAGAAGTAAAGCAAATGTACTGAACTAAATATTTTTTATTTTATACAAAATATATATGCTACAAAATAAGACAACTCTTTATGCTTTTGAATCGGCCTCGCAGTACTGTGATAATCGGTCTGCGCCACGCCGATGCATCTCGAACAAGCCTTTTATGAGTCATTGAATCATTCACTCAACACGATTGAAAAAAAAAGTACTTAAATATTTTAAATAGACTGCAACAATTCGCATTTGATCAGAAACTCTTGTGAATTAAGCCCACGTTTTGTTTAGTTGTCTGTTCAGAATTGTGGGAAAATTATCACTATTTTAAACAAAAAAAATCGTGATTCTCAATTTATCCAGAGTTGTGCAGCTCTAAAGAGACTGTCATGCGTGCTTGAGTTTGTGTAGTAGACCAAACTGAGACACGCACAACACGCAGATTTGCATAGCAGGCTTTAATATGCGCCATTTGATTGAAGTGCACAGCCCTGATCTATTCACATTTGCCAAGTTCCATGAAATTCCATTTTTAAATGACTGGTTTCCGCAATTCCATCAGCGTATCACACAAATCATAGGGCACTGTCTTGGACAATATTTGTGTGTGTGTGTGTGTGTGTTGATATTTGATTGTTGAATCAGGCGAACCTCACAGCCGTAAGTGCTGATGTCAGAGCCTCTTCCTTTCTTTCTGTGTTCGGGAACGCTGCTGTTGTGACGGCTCTCCATATGTTCAATTCTGTTTCCGCTCACACGCGTCGCGTCCCTGAGGACGACACATGTGTTCGTGGAGCTTCAGCGTGTGACAGCCAGAGCGTCATAAATGACAAGGATAAAGCGGTATAACCTTATATGACGGGACGCACGGCCGAACTCCACACGTCAGTCCTCACGAGCGTTGCATCCGTTCACGTGACGCAACTGTGAAAATAATCCCAACAGACCGTCAGTATCAGCATATTTGACTTTAATTTCTGACACACACACACACACACGCGCGTTTTACTGGTCGAGTGTATTTTAGGATGATTTTTTATTTAAATTTTTTTCCTAGATTTTCCTAAACAAAAATGCTGGATTGAAACAACCCAAGTTGGGTTGAAAATGGACAAATGGACATATTAATTACTGTTAATTTCCAACATATTTCGGGTTCACATTATGCAAGCAATACAGTGATTTATAAACAATAGTTGAGTTAAATTAAACTATCCATCAGGTTGGACAAACATTTAACCCAACTATTGGGTTATAACAACCCAATCTCTGTGTTAAAACAACCCATTTAAAGGGTTAAAACATCCCATTCACTGGGTTATAATACATTCGCTGGGTTAAAATCCATTCGCTGGGTTAAAATCCATTCGCTGGGTTAAAATCCATTCGCTGGGTTAAAATCCATTCGCTGGGTTAAAATCCATTCGCTTGGTTAAAATCCATTCGCTGGGTTAATATCCATTCACTGGGTTAAAATCCATTCGCTGGGTTAAAATCCATTCGCTGGGTTAAAATCCATTCACTGGGTTAAAATCCATTCGCTGGGTTAAAATGCATTCGCTGGGTTAAAATGCATTCGCTGGGTTAAAATCCATTCGCTGGGTTAAAATCCATTCGCTGGGTTAAAATGCATTCGCTGGGTTAAAATGCATTCACTGGGTTAAAATGCATTCACTGGGTTAAAATGCATTCACTGGGTTAAAACAACCCAAGTTGGGTTGAAAATGGACTAACCCAGCGGTTGGATTAAATGTTTGCACAATCTGCTGGGCAGTTTTATTTAACCCAACTATTGTCTAAAAATGACTGTATTGTTTGCTTAAGATGAACCCAAAGCATGTTGGAAATTAACATTTATTAATATGCAATAAATGAACATTTATTAATAAGTTTAATGAATGATAATTATACAATACACATTTATTAAGTTGCTTATTAATAAATGTTCACCTTTTGATTATTATTGTTGCCTCTAGTAATTATGTCTGATTTTTAATTTCCAACCTATTTTGGGTTCATTTTAAACCAGCCATATAGTCATTTTTAAACATTGTTGGGTTAAATAAAACTACCCAGCAGGTTAGGGAAATATTTAATCCATTCACTGGGTTTGTCCATTTTCAACCCAACTTGTTTTTAACCCAGCGTTTTTAGAGTGCAGATACCAAAAAAATGTACAAATAAGAGTCAGAGAGTTTTTCTCATCACATTCTGTACTGGATGACACTATTAATTAATTTGAGTCTGTTTTTAAGGAATTTTAAAGCAAACATTTGCGAACATGTTGATAGATGAGCGAAACATAAATAAGAACAGCTTCTTGAGCAATTAAAGAGCAACCTTTGAGCAGAATAATTCTGCTGGTGGTTAAATAAGAGAGTTTGAAGGATTATAATAAGTGGATTTTAATTCAGTCACATTCATACATGTTTAAGAGCAGATTAAGTGTTTGTAAAAGCTCAAATGTAGGAAACGTTATTTGATTGTTGGCTTATCTGATGCAAATCTGTATTCATGTAGAACAGCAGAGGAATGAATGTCAATCATGTGAATGTGTGTGTGTGTGTGTGTGAGAGTGTGTGTGTGTGTGTGTGAGTGTGTGTGTGTGAGAGAGAGAGAGAGAGCGCTGTTGTTTTTGTGGCCCAGTTTAATGATTGAGGTTATTGGTTCAAATCCCTAGAAATGTTGCATGTCAGTCATAATCTGTGAGTGAACATGCACAAGTGTCTTTCACCGCGTGTAATCTGAGATTATCATGTTCCGGTGTTGATCACAGAGAGACATCAGCGCCGGTGTTTTTTTTTAGTTTAAACACTATTAAATTCGTCATGAAACGGAAGCTGCACTCGTCTTTTCTTCTCTATAGTGTCGTATATCGAGTGAAACGCTTCACGAACAAGAACAAATGTAGGCGGGGCTTGATTGTGTCTGTGGGGAATTGATTGGATTGTGGTGGTTTGCTATTGGTGGATCTCGTGTGAGTGACAGGTTGCCCCGCCCTCGTCATCAGAGAAGAGGAAGATGTTCTGTTTTAATCTGACTGCAACATTGAGACGGTTGATAGAGATGATCATGTCATATTCTTTGTTCTGTCTGATGAACGTCACCGGATCAGCGTGTCATTAGTTGCTCTTGACAAGCCTCCAGCGGTCCGGCGTGTCCGGTGTGTGTGTGGTTCAGTAGTTCAGTGGGCCGCGGTGAGGAATGCAGCGGTCAGCATGGGTTTGTGCTGCCAACATTATTTAAAGGCTGTCGATCCAGTGGGAACGATTAAAGCCTTACGCTAATTAGAGAACCTCCAGAAGGTCTAAGAACAAGGGAGTTAAAAACAAATGAGTAAACAAAGATCCAGTGACTGTAGAGAGTGATTCTGTACTCTAGATCTGTGTTGTGTGCGGCGTATGAATTATCTGTATGCATAAAATACCCAGATGAACTAGTATATTTGAACTGCAACTGACCGTCCAGTTTGAAGAATGAGCAGAAATCACAGCTGAGAACATCTTTTTTATTCATTATTTCATCAGACTGGTGAAAACAGACTTTTCTTTTTTTTTTTAAATTGAATTAAAAATACAAAATAGCTTTTCGTTTATAAGAAAATAACTGGACGCCACTCAGATCAGTGTTATGTTTTTTATTTGTGTATTTTCCATTTTCAATTGAATTTTTGTTGTGTTTTTGTCATTTTTATTAGTTGTTGTCTTTTTTGCCTGTATATTTTCATTAATATTTATTTCCGTTTTAGTTATTAGTTAGTTTTAGGAATTTTTTTTTTTATTAGTTATTATTTTTATATCGTTTTTTATTATTTTTATTTCGGTTTAAGTTATTAGTTATTTTAATTATACATTTTTAATTAGTTTATATTTTATAATTTTAAATTTATTTCTGTTTTTGTCATTTTTAATGTCTATATAGTTTTAGTTACAGTTTTAGTTATTTACTGATATATTTTTTAAAGTATTTTGCATTTTTGTATTTTCAAATTTTTGTGTTTTTGCCATTTTTATTAGTTATTATTTTTTAATATGTCTGTAAAGTTATTTATTTTTTATTTCAGTTTTAGTTATTAGTTATTTAACTACATATTTTTAATTAGTTTATATTTTTGTATTTTCTATTTTTTAGTAATCTTTTGTGTTTTTGTCAATTCTATTAGTTATTGTATATATATATTAGTATTTTCCTGTTTCATTCTTATTTTAGCTAAACATACACAACATGTTTTTGTACGTTTCTGTAATTTTTATTAGTTATTGTATCTGCATATTTTTTATTAATTTTACTTCACATTTAGTTACTAGTAATTTAGTTGTTTAGTTAGTTTAGAACAAAAGAATAAAATGTTTGACTTTATATTTTATTTTATTTCAAGTAACATTTTTTAATGATTTTAGTTTTCGTCATATCCCTCTCAGAGGTGATGAGATCACGTGACAACAACACAGAACGTTTATTGGGGAATAAAGCATATTGTTTCATAGATCATTTGTTTAAGAACGAGTGTTCATGAAGTCATAAAGCCTCACATGTTAAAGACTCGAGCACTGATGAATGAACCTGATCTTCAGACAAACACGTGAAATTAGAGCGCGCTCTTTCACACCGACACCGTCCGCGAGAGAGAGAGAGAGAGAGAGAGAGAGAGAGGAGGGGAAAAATAATAATCTCAGGCAAAATTAAAAACATCCCAAAATGAAATAAAGATGAGTGCTGTGTTGGGTCTCAGCCGGCGGAATATAAAAGACAGAGTATGAAATATATATACGGCATGGGAGGCAAAGTGAATGCTAAAGCGGCTGTACCTGCGCTGACGGGAGCGACTCCAGGAGATCAAGCCCTGTCTGTCCTCTCCTCCTCATGTCTCTCTCCACACACACACGCTTTTAATAAGATTCCCTGTTATTTTCCTGCTCCTGTAATGCTTTTATTATTGCAGATTCACTCGCAGGTGAAGCATATTGATCACAAGGCCATGAGAGAGAGAAATGTGCATGCTTTCATAAATCAGAAATGAAATTTGCCTGAGAATCTATACCAACTTTTTGCCACGTCTGATGCACAAAAACATCTCGTTTACATTCTTAATGCACGTTTCTGCTATTAATATGAACGATTCATCAATGCAGAACATGTTCGTTCTTCAGTCTCCAGTAAAAGTATCTTGATTTAAGAGTGTTTAGATGTTTGTGCTGGAAAACGCATGTCCAGTGGACGCTCACCTGTAGTCAGATATCTATATTTAAAACTCACTTCTAATGGTTAATATCTAGAACAGAGCGAATGATTGTGGTAATGGAGGCATTAGATCAGAGTTTCCACTCCGTCTGCAGTGTTGAGAGGATGTTTCAGTCATTGATCGAGTGCTTTCAGAAAACAAATGAGCTGAAGCTCTTGATGTGGATGTTCTGGCTTGTCAGAAATATGAAGAATATATTATATGATGTGTGTGTGACCGAACAGAGCATAAAATGTAAAACCTGTTTCCATACAGTATATGAGGGCCATTCTACAGAACTGGGTCAAAGTCAGAGTTGGAAACGAATTTTGTATGTATAGAAATTGTAGTAATTGTACTACAGTTAATTCTCATATTGTGTTTTCAGAAAGTTTTGGAATTTTTTTCCTCTCGTCAAAGTTGTCTCTACCGAAACACAAATATGAAAGGTTACATCGATCGATTGAGATTTATTTTTTGCTATTTTGAAAGGGAAATCAATGACGATTGCAACAATATTTAACAATATTTCAAGTGTAATTTATGAGATTTATTGTATTTTGAATCCGGCATGAAGTTTATCATACTGATTTCAAAGCGAAGGATTCATTCGTTTGAATAAACATTGATCCAAACACTACTTGATAATTCAATAGACTTTATTTTTGACAAAACATCCCATGTTTTGGTTGTGATGCTCATTTTCGGTAGCGACAGAAATGTGTTGGTAGTGACCGCATCACATGACAGGATTTTAACTCATACTAAAACACTAATGATTGGTATAAAAAACATGCTAAAATTCTAATGATTTGCATAACTGTGCTAAGATTTTGTTTATTTCCACCAAATAAACAATTATGTGTTCCATTTTGTCACTACCGAAACAATGATGTCATTACCGAAACAATGATGTCACTACCGAAACAATGATGTCACGACCGAAACAATGATGTCACTACCGAAACAATGATGTCACGACCGAAACAATGATGTCACGACCGAAACAATGATGTCACTACCGAAACAATGATGTCACGACCGAAACAATGATGTCACTACCGAAACAATGATGTCACTACCGAAACAATGATGTCACGACCGAAACAATGATGTCACGACCGAAACAATGATGTCACTACCAAAACAATGATGTCACGACCGAAACAATGATGTCACGACCGAAACAATGATGTCACGACCGAAACAATGATGTCACGACCGAAACAATGATGTCACTACCGAAACAATGATGTCACGACCGAAACAATGATGTCACGACCAAAACAATGATGTCACTACCGAAACAATGATGTCACGACCGAAACAATGATGTCACGACCAAAACAATGATGTCACGACCGAAACAATGATGTCACGACCAAAACAATGATGTCACTACCGAAACAATGATGTCACTACCGAAACAATGATGTCACGACCGAAACAATGATGTCACAACCAAAACAATGATGTCACTACCGAAACAATGATGTCACTACCAAAACAATGATGTCACTACCGAAACAATGATGTCACGACCAAAACAATGATGTCACTACCGAAAAAATTATGTCACTACCGAAACAATGATGTCACTACCGAAACAATGATGTCACTACCGAAACAATGATGTCACGACCGAAACAATGATGTCACGACCGAAACAATGATGTCACTACCAAAACAATGATGTCACTACCGAAACAATGATGTCACGACCGAAACAATGATGTCACTACCAAAACAATGATGTCACGACCGAAACAATGATGTCACTACCAAAACAATGATGTCACTACCGAAACAATGATGTCATTACCGAAACAATGATGTCATTACCGAAACAATGATGTCACGACCAAAACAATGATGTCACGACCGAAACAATGATGTCACTACCGAAACAATGATGTCACGACCGAAACAATGATGTCACGACCGAAACAATGATGTCACGACCAAAACAATGATGTCACTACCGAAACAATGATGTCACGACCGAAACAATGATGTCACGACCGAAACAATGATGTCACGACCGAAACAATG
>CM076074.1:33187500-33225000 GCA_038088235.1 Zacco platypus | reverse complement strand
CGACCGCCCATCTGGCACCAACACACACACACACACACACACACACACTACCTGTGATTCTTAACAGTATTGTTCTGACTGAGCAAAATCTCTGCGATTCCTTACAAAGGCATTTTATTAAAAAATAAAAGCTGCTTATATATATATATATATAAAGTAGCTTTTAATTTTTAATAAAATATTAAAATGTGATATTCATGTGATCAAAGCTGAATTTTCAGCATCATTACTTCATATTTTTTTAGGAAACAGTGATACCATTCAAACATTTGTGGTAAATTTAAAAAGAGAGAGAGAGAAATTAATACTTTTATTCATCAAGGACACATTAAATTGATCAAAAGTGACAGTAAAGACATTTATAATAATACAAAAGCTTTCAATTTAATAAACGCAAATAAATGCTGTACTTTTAGAACTTTCCATTCGTCATAGAATCCTGAAAAATTAAATAAGTCAGTTTCTACAAAAATATGAAATGTTTTCAACACTGATAATAATCATAAATGTTTGTTGATCATCAAATCATCATATCAGAATGATTTCTGAAGGATCATGTGACACTGAAGACTGGAGTAATGATGCTGAAAATTCAGCTTTGATCACTGGATATAAATTATATTTGACTATATATTCACATAGAAAACTGATGATTTACATTATAATAATATTTCACAATTTTTACTGTATTTTTGATCAAATAAATGCAGCTTTGGTGAGCAGAAGAGACTCTTTTTGAACTCATTCAGACTCATTATTCCTGAATGAAAGTTATCTAGAGCCCACATTTGTTTGTTATCTCGGGATAACCTGTTTTGTCGAGTTTGTTATGTCAACTTGTGAAAATATTACTGAAAAATAATAATGCATGAGCGCTTTGGTCATCTGTATGGAAACATCATTATAATGACACCGTATGAACAGCTCCTGTGTCACAAACCAAATAAATCATTGTTATACTCCAGCACAACTTTAGTTTCATACTGAAAATGTGGCGTTTATCTCCAGATCTGATTCGTAACATCTTTCCGCACATGCACTACAATGATCTCAGCGCTGGAGAAACATCTCCGAGCATCGGACATAAATGGAGCACAACAGCACATCATCATCTGCATTTGTTCATCTGTAGTGTTGATGAGTGGGTGATCAGCAGAACTGTCCGCTGATAGCAGATGGTGAGTGTGCTTCTCCCAGCCAGGGGTCTGAACGCTTCGTCCTTGAAGAAGGTTCACATCCACAAATCAGCAACTTTCACTGGCGCTGGGAAAGGAAGTTTGTAGTAATGAAAGCATGAATATTCTTTGAAAGTGCTCGCCGATGGAGAGACGTTTTGATTAATGCTTTTCGGATGACTATTGATTCTTTGTCTCGAGTGAAATTGTGTTTCCTGGTTGTTGTGTTTTTCACCGGTGGACTCTGGAGGCGATACGAGGGCTCGGTTAGACACTGACCCTGGCGTTCTTCACCGGCTGTGAGGTGATGTGGGTTATGAACACACACACACACACACACACACACACACACACTGTGCTCCAATTACTGCATCTAGTGTGTTCAGCACAATATCAACTCATAATCACGACACACACGTCGGAATTTCATCATCGAGCCGTGATCAAAGCACAGGAGAGGAACAAGCTTTAAATTCATAGACTGTTTCACTGTCATGAAAGCATTGCGCTCGTCTCTTCTGACCCACTGCGATGTATATCATAGCGAAACGGTGATAAATTGATGAATTTAGCGCCTGATTACAATTCAATCAAAATCAAGTTATGATGAATTCATTTCAACTACACTATAATAACTGTTTATGTCTGTATTATAGCTTATGTACTAAAACAGCATGTAAAAAAACGAAACTGATTCATAAATAAAATATCGTTTTCCATTGAAGCAGTAATATACTGTAAAAAAAATGCATTCTGGGTAATATTATTTGTGTGTGTTTTTTTTTTTTGAGAAATTAACCTATAGGCTACTTAGTCGAAAATGACAAATATTACCCAGAATGCATTATATTTTACAGTATTTTACTCCTGTATATTACAATGTATTCTTGGTAATATTATTTGTCATTATCGAGAAACTAGCCTATAGGCTTCTTGTCTTAAAATGACAAACATTACCCAGAATGCATTGTTTTTATGATACCGTTTTCAATGGAAAATGGTATTTTACTGCGTAAATTTGTCTTAGTCGAAAATGACAAATATTACCCAGAATGCATTATATTTTACAGTATTTTACTCCTGTATATTACAATGTATTCTTGGTAATATTATTTGTCATTATCGAGAAACTAGCCTATAGGCTTCTTGTCTTAAAATGACAGAATGCATTGTTTTTATGTTACCGTTTTCAATGCAAAATGGTATTTTACTGTGTAAATTTGTTTCGTTGTTTTTTTACAAGTATAAAATTTATATACACATTTGCATGTATTCACAATCATCTTCAATGTAATTAAGTGTTAAATATTTCAGTTATAAACAAAACAAATTAATAATGAATAGGCTATTATTATTATTCATTTATTAACAGTGTAAGAAATTACGTTCAATTGGTTTTATAATGCATTAATTTTTTTCCTTACACATTATATATGCGTATTTTAAATTAATATCATTTGTATATACTTTTTAGATTTATCATTGACGAACAAGAATAAATGTAGGGCGGGGCTTGATTGTGTCTGTGGGGAATTGATTGGACGGTTGTGGCTTGCTATTGGTGGATCTCACGTGAGTGACAGGTTGCCCCGCCCTCATCATCAGAGAAGAGATTCTGCTGCCAGTTAATTCTAGTTCGAGATTAGGAGAAACGTGATTTTAAAACAATAACGATGTGCACCGATAAATCAACACCGCAATATTTCACAAAAATAAAAAGCGAATAGTCAGTTTTGATGTCGGCTGTAAAGCACCCGGTGATGTCAGAGCCGTCACACTGCTGCTAATGAGCGCGGCCTGCAGACCCGCACTGACAATCCTGCCGTCTGTGTTTGTCATTTTCCCCTCCTCCAGCCCTCGAACCCTCCAGATTCCTCCAAAGTCGCAATCGCTCCTCGATGTTTCCCTCGGGTGTGTTTTCCTCCCCTCCTCTTTTCATTATGTAGATGTGTCTTTGCGCGCTCGTGCTCCTGCTGTCTGCGTTTGCTATATTCCTTTTTTATTTCGTATATTTTTCTGTTGATTTGTCTCGCAGCGGGAGTGGAGAGGGCATCAATCACTGTCACTTAGTGTCGCTCATCTTAAAGACGGGATACTTCTCCCTCTCACCCCGCCACCCATCTGAATTTTAAAACTCACTCAATACATAAATCTGCGGAGGGCTCGGGCGCCCGTCGGCAATCTGACTCAAATATATGTTTACACATTTACAAATGAGGAATGCGCCGGAGCGCCGTCACTTCTTATTCCTGCCGGCCGGCCGGTGCGCCGCCGCCGCCGCCGCTCGAGGCTCGTAGCGCGGGACTCGTGCAGCTCTTATTTAGATGAATGATTAAAGTTACGGCCCAGCCAGGACTCTCCACCCAGCGATCTTATTTAAAGAAGAATGGGGGAGCTGTCATCTTTTGATGCATCGCCTGCCGTCCCGCATGCAAAGCGGAGGCGCGCGCGTTCACTGACACTGGAACGAGCCCGCAGTCATTCCTGGAAGTTGCCGCGCTTCCGAGCAGCAAAGCCACCAGAAAAGCCATTCGTTTTCACTGTTGCCGAGGTAGAGCCACTGTTGGCGGAGAGACGAAGTTGAGAAAAGTTCTATTTTATGCAAATGAGTGAGGACAGTGCAGGTCACGTGCTCCGCTGCGTTACACAGTTGCAGAACTAATGTCACACTGAAAACAATGGACTAAAGCTGAGCCAGATTTTGAACAATGCATGAAGGAAGATATGAATAGCACCAGTTTATTTTATTATTATTATTAGAAATAAGAAAGCAAAAAAGTAATTTGAAGCACGTAAAATTTGTTTCTAATTTGTAATGTAAATGGATATTTTTTTCTGTCTATCTATCTATCTATCTATCTATCTATCTATCTATCTATCTATCTATCTATCTATCTATCTATCTATCTATCTATCTATCTCTCTCTCTAGAGCTACACTGTAAAAAATGTTGTGTTAAAAACAACCCAGTTGGGTTTAAAATGGACAAACTGTTGTTTTTTAACCCAGCAAATGAGTTGCTTTAACCCAGCGAATGGGAAGTTTTAACCCAGCGAATGGGTTGTTTTAACCCAGCGAATGGGTTGTTTTAACCCAGCGAATGGGAAGTTTTAACCCAGCGAATGGGTTGTTTTAACCCAGCGAATGGGTTGTTTTAACCCAGCGAATGGGAAGTTTTAACCCAGCGAATGGGTTGTTTTAACCCAGCGAATGGGAAGTTTTAACCCAGCGAATGGGTTGTTTTAACCCAGCGAATGGGTTGTTTTAACCCAGCGAATGGGTTGTTTTAACCCAGCGAATGGGTTGTTTTAACCCAGCGAATGGGATGTTTTAACCCAGCGAATGGGAAGTTTTAACCCAGCGAATGGTTTGTTTTAACCCAGCGATTGGGTTGTTTTAACCCAGCGATTCGGTTGTTTTAACCCAGCGAATGGATTGTTTTAACCCAGCGAATGGGTTGTTTTAACCCAGCGATTCGGTTGTTTTAACCCAGCGAATGGGTTGTTTTAACCCAGCGAATGGGTTGTTTTAACCCAGCAATTCGGTTGTTTTAACCAGCGAATGGGTTGTTTTAACCCAGCGATTCGGTTGTTTTAACCCAGCGATTCGGTTGTTTTAACCCAGCGAATGGGATGTTCGCGAATGGGTTGTTTTAACGAATGGGTTGTTTTAACCCAGCGATTCGGTTGTTTTAACCCAGCGATTCGGTTGTTTTAACCCAGCGAATGGGTTGTTTTAACCCAGCGAATGGGATGTTCGCGAATGGGTTGTTTTAACGAATGGGTTGTTTTAACCCAGCGATTGGGTTGTTGTAACCCAGCAGTTGGGTTAAATGTTTCCCCAACCTGCTGGGTAGTTTTATTTAACTCAACTATAGTTTAAAAATTAATGTATAACCTGCTTAAAATGCACCCAAAATATGTTGAAAATTAACATTTATTAATATGTTTAATGAATAAAAATCAAACAATAAACATTTATTAAATTGCTTATTAATAAATGTTCATGTTTTGATTATTATTGTTGCCTCTAGTAATTATCTGTCTGATTTTTCATTTCCAACATATTTTGGGTTCATTTTATTCCAGTCATATAGTAATTTTTAAACAATAGTTGAGTTAAATAACCCGTTCGCTTTGTCCATTTTTAACCCAGATTGGGTTTTTTTTAACCCAGCATTTTTAGAGTCCATCTATCTATCTATCTATCTATCTATCTATCTATCTATCTATCTATCTATCTATCTATCTATCTATCTATCTATCTATCTATCTATCTATCTATCTATCTATCTATCTGCCTGTCTGTCTGTCTGTCTGTCTGTCTGTCTATCTATATCTGTATGCTCTGTGATCTTGCACACAATAATAAAACATTTACTAGCAGTCAGGGTGGCCAAATGAAAATCAATGACTTGCTGTAAATTATTTTTCTGATATTCCTTTTGAAATGAATAAATATAAATCAATTGCATTCACAACTTTGATAAAAGCTAGTTTGAAGGCATGTTCATTTGTTAAACTCGTCTGCAGAGTTTTGTAGAATAAACGGTTTTGTTTATTTTCATGTGACTCGCAGCTACTGCTGTGTGTTTCTCTCTTTCTTTTCTCTCACTCTCTCTTTCTCTGTCTTTCTTCACTCTCTCTGAATGATGGATCGCTGTGGGTTTTGTCGGTATGATGATTCGCTCTCCCTCCCTGTCGGGCTCCTGTGGGATGTGCGCGTGTGCCGGTGATCTATGGCCCGTGAAGTTCCTCAGTGCTGGTGGTCGGTAACGGGGCTGTGTATCCTCTGGGGCGCTGTGAGGAGAACGTGCATTATCTGTCGAGTCCTTCAGGGCCAGAGAGGCGAATCAAGCCTGAAATAGAGCTCTCCTCCAAAGCTTAAGCATCAGGCGATGACATAAACAACACAGTTCTTCACTTCCCTTCCTTCCCATCAGCGTTTTCCTCCAGTCACACTCAAACAGATGGAACTATCGTCAACTCTCAGCCACAGAATTGCACTTAATTAGCAGCATTTTACGCAAAATTTTTACTCAATTAGAGTCGTTCTTCACACATTACCTGTATTGAAATTCATTTTGAGTTTGCGAAAACAACCCATTCGCTGGGTTAAAACATCCCATTCAATGGGTTAAAACATCCCATTCGCTGGGTTAAAACAATGCATTCATTGGGTTAAAACAACCCATTCGCTGGGTTAAAACATACCATTCGATGGGTTAAAACAGCCCATTTGTTGGGTTAAAACAGCCCATTCATTGGGTTAAAACATCCCATTCGCTGGGTTAAAACAGCCCATTCTCTGGGTTAAAACATCCCATTCACTGGGTTAAAACATCACATTCGCTGGGTTAAAACAGCCCATTCATTGGGTTAAAACATCCCATTCGCTGGGTTAAAACAATGTATTCATTGGGTTAAAACAGCCCATTCATTGGGTTAAAACATCACATTCGCTGGGTTAAAACATACCATTTGCTGGGTTAAAACATACCATTCGCTGGGTTAAAACAATGTATTCATTGGGTTAAAACAACCCATTCGTTGGGTTAAAACATCCCATTCGCTGGGTTTGTCCATTTTTAACCCAACCTGGGTTGTTTTTAACCCAACATTTTTTAGAGTGTATGAAGTTCATCAAGCCCTTCATGCAGCCATAGATGAAAGCCGTCACATATTCAGAATGATAAATAGCTGGTTTTTCTAGACCATGTCCATTATGATGTGAGAATATAAGAGCTGATCTGAGATCTAATGCGTCTTTAGCACTGCCTTCGGCATTACCTAACAAACAGCTTAAAGGTGAAGCTCTTCCAGGTCTTGATCATATTTCAGCAGATGTCTTTATGGACACTCTATGTGGTTAACAGGAAATCAGACACAGATCATATTATCTCACTTCACTCTATCGATATGTGCAACTGTTTATTAGTTCCTAAATCTAATTTTGAGGTTCCAAACCAGCTCATATGCTAAGAACTCAATTGGTCCAGTTGAAGCTATTCTAAGATCAATGTCAAAGTTCTTGCAGCTTACAAGATTTCAGTCTTGTTGTAGTCCCAGAAGAAAGCTCAAGACTGTGCTTCATTGTGCTTTAGTGGTAAAATATAAATTAGGACTGCATTTAGCGAAGCACATTGATTCAGTTTGAAATTATATAATTGTCTCTTATAAATGTGTGCATGTGATTCTAAATCTGCTCATCTACTTAAAGCATAACTTATTTTTGTTCATATTTAGATTATAAAGCATGTTTGTGCATCTGTTTACAATAAGATACTTTGAAATCTAATATATTACATTGAAAACATTTTATGTGTGACTTAAGTGTATACTTATACACCAGGTTATATTATACACCAGTAGATGGCGACAAGTAACTGTCTTTGTGACTGACTGACTAATTGATTGATTCATTTAAATGATTAGTTTGAAAACACTGATTGATTCAGGAACAAAACACGGGCTTTGCCCGAAAGCTTCAGAGGATGCATCCAACGGAGGTCACATTTGTCGGCTGCATATATCATTGAGGTGGTCTCATTTCAGAAAAGTATCTGTTAGATTGCAAAGTAATAAAAGGATTACAGTATTTTACATCTCACGAGAAATAACAGTCAATTGTATTACAGTTAGTTGTCATCCTTGATGACGTGTTCAGCCTCCGGTGGATGCAGCCTTCAAAATGAGACGCAGCTTGTGAGTCATTGAATCGTTCACTCAACGCAGTCTTCACACAAATTCATCCAGGAAAAAAAAACAAGGGATGTGTGAGTAATTGAATCATTCACTCGACTAATTCAATCAAAAACACTGAATCATTTTGGATCAAAACAAGATATGAGTGAGTTATTGAATCAATTACTCAACCCATTCCTCCGAAAACAGTGGTTTATTCAGTAGTCTTTACCAGCAACTCATTGAGTCATTCATTTATCTGATTTGTTCAAAACACTGATGCTTCCAGGAACAAAACAAAGGACGCATGAGTGATTGAGTCATTCATTCAAACGATTCAACCAAAAACACTTGTTCATTTCGGAACAAAACTAGAAATGAGTCATTGGATCATTCACTCAACTCATTCCTCCAAAAACACTGGTTTATTGAGTAGTCGTTATGAGTGTTTCATTGAATCACTCATCTATCTGATTTGTTCAAAACACTGATTCATCCAGGAACAAAACAACGGATATTTGAGGGATTGAATCATTCACTTGACTGATTCAATCAAAAACACTGAATCATTTTGGATCAAAACAAGAGATGAGTGAATTCTCTCAACCCATTCCTCCAAAAACACTGGTTTATTCAGTAGTCTTCATGAGTGACTCATTGAATCATTCATTCATCTGATTTGTTCAACACCAATTCATTCAGGAAGAAAACGTTGCTCATGGATACTCAGCAGATAATTCACCTGTGGCTTCGTTCACACCTGTTTACGTTGGCGAATCAAACTAGGAATATTGTGTCTAAAATCTAAGCTACTCAATATGAACTTCTTGTTTATTGAATTTTTGGTTCAAGTCTAAAACGGCAAGATTGCGAGTGTGATATTGCAGTGGCTATTTCTCTAAATCTTTACAGTTATTGATAGTGTCGATACATATATTTCTTTCCTCAAGCGTTATGCTCTAATTAAGATCTGCTGTATATCGAACTGAACCGTGTAAACTTTCCTATGGAATCTTTGCCATTTAGGAAATCGATACAGCAGCATCGAAAGGTCAGTCTTTCCTCTTGATCTGAACTTCTTTGTGAGCTTCATTTAAGTATCATCTTTTGACTGTTGTATCTAATATATAGTCACAAACGAGTCAATAACTGTCAATTAGCAAGAGAGTATAGAGGCACAAATGAATGTGGATAGAGCAACACAGATCTTTTGGTGAAAAATGTGAGTTCATTTTGAGATCTCTCAGTTTTCAATGACTAGATATCAAATCTAAGCAAGTTTGAGACTCTTTGAAACTCTAAAGAAGACACATGTGAGATTACTGGGTCTCTTTTTGCTCTCCATTTAGTCTCATTTCTTTCTGAAAGAAACTAAGTTGACATATTAAGGTGAAAATGCGCTTTATTTTTCTCCTGTGGGGTGTGATCTCTTCAGATCTAAGCACATCTGATATTCCCTGGATCTGCGTCGTTCTGAACTTCTCCATTATTTTCGGCAGGTCTTGAAGTGTTTCGGTGACGTTCATTCTGTGTATTTTTATGAATTCTCCAATATCCCCCAACAGAAAGCCTCCAGACCCTTATACTTCATGAGTAATAAATAATCTCTTTAGCCATGACTGAGCCAAGATAAAAATGAATTGCTTTCATCCAGTTACCCATCATGCCACGAGACCCTGGGCGTCCCTGACAACAGCCAGCGTGAATGATGTCACACCTGTAGGCTGTGGTAATTACGGCCCTCCGGCTCAGTTTCCCCCAGTTTGCATGCGGAGAAGTCACGCTGTACCAAATCTGTATTCCGGATAAAAATCTGATCCTACCAATAAAATGAGCTTTTTTGGGTTCATATTCGAATGCATGAAATCTCTTTCACGTGACTTGAATCTGAGCTTTAGTGCCGCTTTGACCTCCGTGTGAAAAGTGTGATTTTACGACACGATGCACTTACTGTAAATAAATGATGCACTATGTACATTCCACACTTTGTTTATTAAGTGGCATTTAAAGAGGACCCCTTACAAAGTCTTGAAGTCGTGTTTGATTATTTTCCTCACATTGTGCAGCTCCTCTCTTCCCAGTCTGTCAGTAACGCTCTGTTTACTTCCTGTCTCTACGAAGCCCCGCCTTCTGAAAAGCTCAATGTGCTCTGATTGGTCGACCGGAGCAATTGGTGTTTGGGAAATGTCCCGCCTCTTACCATAACCGCCAGTTTCAACGAACTCAACCAGGCCCCGCCCCTTTATTCTACATATGAATTATTTAAATTAGGTATATTGTGACGTGTTCGTTGTCGTCGTTCTGCATTTAATCCATTTCTTCCCTTCTTATTCACACACCATGTGATTGTCCAATAATTATTGACTGTGTATTGAAAGGTCAAAGTTGAACTTTGAGCGCTGGTGAAAGAATGCTTACATCGCTGACGGAGTGTATTTTGAACCTGTGGATGCGTCTAGTCAAGCCATTAATGGAGAAGTTCGTTTGTGGTCTTCAGAGTAGCAGTGTTTGATCTCCTGCTCCTCGAACATCAGCGGTGCGTCTGTAAATAGCGGACCTTGGCCAGAAGGGTGAAAGTCAAGCATGTCGAGGCGCTGCGGTGGTCTCTGGTGGTCTGTGGCGGTCTGTGCAGCGTGAGGAGCGTCGCCGAACAGCTGTAGGTCAGATAGACGGTGAGATCAAGAGGTCTGATGCTTTCAGAACGCATCTGAACTGCTGTCACACACACACACACACACATCTAATGAGATAATGGGGCTGAAGGTTTGGCTCCTGTCTCATGGAGTGAAGTCAAGCGATGTGTGTGTGTGTGTGTGTGTGTGATCCTGTGTTTTATTTCCTCACATTAGTGACGCAGCTTCCACATCCAGTTATTTTAGCTGAACAAAAACAGTGTTTTATTCTGCGTGATATTTGTTAAAACATCATTTGAAACTATTATCATAATCATAAGCATGCTGGTTTATTGTTGGGCTGGGGAGAAAAATCGATTTACCTAACAATCGCAATTTTTTTTCTTCCCAGAATGGAAATTAATTCATATTAAATTTCTTTATTGTAGTCCTCATAGACAAGGAAAGTTATCAGGACAGGGCTCGACAGGAAGGACTGTCCTGTAAGGTTCAGTTCTGCAACATCTGAATGCTGAATTGAGCTCTCTTTCACATCTTCTTCTGCTTGAACGGACATATTCACACAAAATTACATCATGCTCCTTTCACAACACTTTGGTGTCTCCAGAATGTGTGTGTGAAGTTTCATCTCAAAATCCCCCACAGATCATTTATTATCGCTTGTTAAATTTGGCTGTGAGCAAAAACACGCCGTTTTTGTGTGTGTCCCTTTAAATGCAAATGAGCTGCTGCTCCAGAAGAGGGCGGAGCTTTAACAGCTCAACAACAACAAAGCTGGAGAATCTCACGCAGACAAAATGAGGAAAGTGTTCAAACTGATGGAGAGACTCAGAAGTTCAACTTTTAGACGTTTCTGAACGGTTAGTGGATAAATTGATGTATTTGCTGTGGAGTTGATCAACTCATCACTAGCATGTGTAATATTTTGTGCAAAACCCGTATGAACGCCCTCTATACATAGCATAACATCACCTGTTTGCCAAACAGAGTCACACACACCAGGCTAACGTTTATGATTGCTATCAAATGCTGATAATGGTCTAATATTTTTTGCCAAAATATCACTCGGACAGAAACACTCGCATTTTAGCACTCGAGCTAACATCCGCTAATGAGACTCTAAACCGTGTTCAGAGCTCGTCTGTGCCACCAACGACAGAACAGTTAGCATGCTTCGCTCCAACTTTTGCCATGGCGTTAGAACTAGTACAAAAACAAAATGGCGGCGCCGTGGGCGGAAACGTGCAGATTAAGGGCTGGTAATATTATTATAGCTGTGTCCGAAACCGCTCCCTATCCACTATATAGTGCACTATATCGGGTGTCGGCCATTTTGTAGGGCTGTCCTAATTCTGAGTGAACAGCTGTGTCCGAAACCGCTCCCTATCCACTATATAGTGCACTATATCGGGTGTCGGCCATTTTGTAGGGCTGTCCGAATTCTGAGTGAACAGCTGTGTTTGAAACCGCTCCCTATCCACTATTTAGTGCACTATATCGGGTGTCGGCCATTTTGTAGGGCTGTCCGAATTCTGAGTGAACAGCTGTGTTTGAAACCGCTCCCTATCCACTATTTAGTGCACTATATCGGGTGTCGGCCATTTTGTAGGGCTGTCCGAATTCTGAGTGAACAGCTGTGTCCGAAACCGCTCCCTATCCACTATATAGTGCACTATATCGGGTGTCGGCCATTTTGTAGGGCTGTCCGAATTCTGAGTGAACAGCTGTGTTTGAAACCGCTCCCTATCCACTATATAGTGCACTATATCGGGTGTCGGCCATTTTGTAGGGCTGTCCGAATTCTGAAGCTGTTTTCGAAACCGCTCCCTATCCACTATATAGTGCACTATATCGGGTGTCGGCCATTTTGTAGGGCTGTCCGAATTCTGAGTGAACAGCTGTGTTTGAAACCGCTCCCTATCCACTATTTAGTGCACTATATCGGGTGTCGGCCATTTTGTAGGGCTGTCCGAATTCTGAGTGAACGACTGCATTCCCTACATTCGTTCACTACTTTTACCCACAATCCTCTCTGATTTTGAGCGTACATTCGATGTACGCTCGTTAAAGCGTCGTTACCCAAAATCCAACGCGATAAGACAATCGAGCGCGAAAGAAAAATAAATATGGCGGACGGCAATACGGGAAGCGGCAACTTCTACAAATGTAAGTGTCATTGTTTAATAATTAGAACATCTTTGTAAAGATATTTTGAAGCGAAATGATACAGGTTTATATCATAATATATATACTTATTATCATATGTTTAAATAACGTATGTTCATACACTGGTGTCCTTGTTGACAGTTTTTAAAATTTTAAAAGTGTTTATATTGTATTTATTTACTATTGTATTTTTTATAAACAAATGTGACAGTGTAGTGTTTTTGTTCTGTTATTTTTCAATATAAATTTACTAAATAGCATGACACAGGTGTTTTTATTCTCGCTTTATTCTCAATAAACATGACAAATAAACAGTAATATATAATTCATGAAGCTAAACAGGACATATTACAGACGGGTGTAGGAAATGTTAATGACGAAATTGTCTGGCGCGTGCTATTAACGTCAGCGTCCGAATTCGCTCACTCATTTTCGTTCACTCTTTGCTGATATAGTGCGCTCGACTGCCGTGCACTATATAGGGGTTAGTGAACAAGTGAACGAGTGGGTGGTTTCGGACACAGTTTATGTCACAATCTAAGTGGCTCGTTTTTTCACACGCCTGCAGAGAAAGCTTGCCAAAACATTTACTGGTTTTCTATGTTGGTAGATGCACCTGATTAAAGCACTTAAACATGGAAAAAGTCAGATTTTAACATGTCCCCTTTAAGTGAACATAAACAGTTGAGAAAGAAAACGTGTATCAGTATGTTGGATCCGTGCAGCTCTTAAAGTGACAGCAGCCTAATAAACCTGCTGCTGCTGTCACGGACAAAGAGAAAAATCACTCACTTTAATAAGATTCATTTACATGTAATTTATACAATACATATCGTATCGGCTCCCAAGTATCGTGATAGTATGGAATCGGGCACTAGTTTATAGCGTGTTACTGTTATACTGTTACTGTTTTTTGATATGCCTGCATTGGTGTCGTTGTATGTGAACTGAGCTGAGCCGGACGATTACGTCACTGTTTTTTCCAGTGCTGATATACATAAATTAACTAGACCGGCGCTTCCCAAACTGTGGCTGCGGCCCCCCGGTGCGCTGTAGCGGTATTGCAGGGGGGGGCCGTAGCTAGTCCAAATCAATATATTAGAATAATTAAAATATTCCAATTGTTAAGTGTTATGGATTTCAATATATTTATAAAGAATGTTTACATCATAGTTCTCATAATTAACATGAAATTCTTACAAACTTGTTAATAAATGTATTTGTCGGTATATATTTTTTAACGGCGGGTCGTGGAGCTTTTGCAATGTTTTTGGGGGGCCGGACCCCTCTTAAGTTTGGGAAGCTCTGAACTAGACTAATAACTACTGATCTTTGCAACGGAATGAATCAATAACAGAATAAGCTGCAATTATTAAAGTAAAGCCATTGTAAAAAGCACTATATAAATAAAGATGACTTGACTGAAATCAGAAATCAAAAGTCTCACACATTTACAGAAAATAGCTCATTTCCATTATTTTTTGCCATTATTAGTTTAATACATACATTCCTAGTCAGTGCCTGAATTTGAATTGAGGATTTTGATATGCAATTCAAATTAAAGGAAGTTGAATTTTAAAAAGGCATTGTTTTGGTTAGGAATTCTATAATCCACACTCAAAACGGTCAATGTTTATTTTTATAAAGTGATCTGGAAATCATCTAATCTGCTTTGTTGGCTTAAGAATACATTTGAATGCATAATTATTGTTTTTTTTTGTTTTTGGCAAAACTTGTTGTCTTTTGTGTTTTAGTAAATTCCTCCTCATTCCAGTTTAAATGAATGATCACTCATTAATACAGAGCAATTTCTTTCATTTTCTGTCAACACAATTTAATGGCAGGAAAGTATAATATTTCTTCTGTATCTCTTGATATGTGTGTTTTATTAGTATGTCTGTTGTTTTCTTTATCGTACACTTTAATACAGTGTCATGCTTTATAAATGAACCACGACTAAAGGTTCAATAAAGGAGGAAACGTCTTGATGTCGTGTTTCACTCAGAGATGGATGTTCGTTCTTCCCTTGATTTGATCACCTTGAATGAGTTTATTCAGCTCTGACAAGGATCTTCTCAGCGCCGTCTTTACGCAGTTAGTGTGATTAAAGCGTTCGGGTTGTTTGTCTCTTTATCCTCGTGTTATGACAAGAGCTGCAATAAGCGCGACTCGTTTTAATGAGATTCTTCACTTCCAGAGTCAATAATCAGAAAGCGCTTTACACCTGAACTCATTTACGGCACACGCCGGCTCACGTCCGCCTCTCTCAGCGAGACTGACCCGTGCATGAACACGCGGCCGTCGTTTACGCTGCAGTTTTCAGGAAATGTTCAGACTCTGAAAACACTGAGCGTTTCAGAACACTTTAATATTTGAATGGTTAAATAATCATCATATTTGATCATTAAATGGATTATTATCACTAAAACTGAAAACGGAATAAAAATTATATAGGCATATATAGGCAAAAACCCAACAAAACTATCATTTCATGATGTTTTTGCTCATTTTGTGTGAGTAAATGTTGACAGAATCTTCATTCTTCTCAATTCTTCCTTCGACTTTCTCTTTCTTTCACTAATAAGATCATCTTCTTCTTCTTTTGTGGCAATTCAGTCTCACTTTCTTTCCCTCCACGTTTCATTTCTCTCTTCCGCCGTGTTATCAGTCTCGGCTCCGTTTCTCTCGTCTCTGATACTCTCTCTCTCTCTCGCTCCATGATAATCCCTCTCTCTCTCTCCCTCTCTCTCTCTCTCTCTCTCTCTCTCTCTTCCCAGCGGTTTATCTCTTTTCCTCTGGGCTGTATTTCTCGTCTCATAATTAAATGTCATTTTCATTTTAAAGGAAAAGAAGGCAAAAGTTTCTTACAAGATTATTGTCAGAATATAGAGTTCTCAAACTATTCTCTGTCAGTGTGGCTGAGAGGAAGCATTCGATTAGAGCCGTGATGCTTAAATGCTGTCTAGGTAGAACATTTAAGTCTCTTCTGCTCCCCTAAGATGCATTTATGTGATCAAAAATACAGTAAAAATTGTGAAATATTATTCCAGTGTAAATCATCTGTTTTCTATGTGAATATATAGTCAAATATAATTTATATCCAGTGATCAAAGCTGAATTTTCAGCATCATTACTCTAGTCTTCAGTGTCACATGATCCTTCAGAAATCATTCTAATATGCTGCTTTTATTTGATAAAAAATAGGGGGTAGGGGGTAGTTGTGGCCTAGTGGTGAGGGAGTTGGGCTTGCAATCTGAAGGTTGCCGGTTCGATTCCCACGCCGGCAGTAATTGAAAGTGGGGATTATGAATAAACAGCACTTCTAACACCTTCGATACCATGACTAAAGTTCCCTTGAGCAAGGCACCTAACCCCTAATTGCTCCCCTTGTAAGTCGCTTTGGATAAAAGCGTCTGCTAAATGATGAAAAATGAAATGATAAAAAATACAGTAAAAATTGTGAAATATTTTTAAAATTTAAAATATCAGTTTTCTATGTGAATATATAGTAAAATATAATTTATATCCAGTGATCAAAGCTGAATTTTCAGCATCATTACTCCAGTCTTCAGTGTCACATGATCCTTCAGAAATCATTCTGATATGATGATTTGATGATCAATGTTGATTTTGATGATCAAATGTTTGGGTAAATTTATCAAAAGTTACATTAATGACATTTATAATGTTACAAATTTCAAATAAATGCTGTTTTTGAGCTTTCTATTCATGAAAGAATCTTGAAAAATAAAATATATCACCAAAAAACACTGATAATAATAATCATAAATGTTTCTTGAGCAGCAAATCATCCTATCAGAATGATTTCTGACTGGAGTAATGATGCTGAAAATCACTGGATATAAATTACACTTAAATTGCAATAATATTTCACAGGTTTTCAGTGTTGGTGGGCAGAAACGACTTCAGTTGCTCCAAACGTTTATGTACGATTGTGCATCAGAGATCTGAAGAGAGCGTTTGTGCTGACAGACGATCGATGTATCAGCATCTGAGATAGAAATGAATCGATCGCACGAAATAAAACTCCAATTAGCTGAAGGAAGAAGCGAGAGGACGCGCTTCTCTTCCCATCGTTCCTCGGGGAGGAGCGGCGTGTCACTAACGAGTGTTAGAAGTTACAGTGGAAATACGAAACGCGAGGATCAGCCGTCATCGATTACGTGTCTGTAAACGAGTGTTTTAATTGCGACGGCTTGATTCACTCCCTCGATGGCTCGTTTCCGGCTCCGCTGCGACTTCCGCCCCCTCAGAAAGACTTTCTTAAGATGCTTTTTGCTGATAGTGTCTCAAATGAAGTTAGCGATTATTAATGGGCCTCGAACTCCAAAGCAGCCTCTCTTTCTCGTCTCGCTGCACCAATAAAGACATTTCCCTCCACCGCTCGTGATCTCAAGCCACCGTAATCAAATTTTCTTTATATTAAATTCCCCGAGACATACATATGTATACACAGTTCGTCTGGCTGGATTACTCCATCTTCTGGTTATTATTTCTCCTCTGTGGAGAGACGGCGCGTGAAGAAGAAGAAGGAAAGCGCGGGAGTGTTATGTGCATCAGGCCCAATGCTTTATTTTGGTGCCAGCTGTTGTAATCGACAGCAGCTTTTCCATTTGATATTGCTGTCTGCAGACTTGTAAATGTATCACTCAAATTGAAATCCTGCTAACAACTTCCTTCAGCTGTCTGCGGCGCGTTATGAACTCTGTGTCGCGTGTTATCTGTCCCTGAAATGACTGAAATTCCTTTCAGCGCCGTGTGAAATCTCGGCTTTTTTAATATCGTGCGTACAGTGGGGAGAACAAGGATTTGATGCACTGCCGATTTTGCATTTTTTTTGTTTTTTTACGGAATCTAAAACCAAAATCCAGAAAATCACAGGATCTGGAGAAGGTCTGGTGTGCAAACCTGCTCAAGAACTACAGGAAACGTGTGATCTCTGTAATTGCAAACTACTTCTGTCCCAAATATTGAGTTCTGCTTTCCTGATGTGTCTAATACTTATGTCAGGCCATAAAATGCAAATTAATTATTTAAAAATCATACATGGATTTTTGTTTGAAGAGTGCCTGTGATAAAAACGACAGACTTCTACATGCTTTATAAGTGGACAAACCTGCAAAATCAGCAGTGTGTCAAATACTTGTTCTCCCGCTGTAATTGGGTCAATCTCACAATGGTTGGTCACATTTCTGCCCAAAATCTAAATGAAATAATAATAATAATAATAATAAAAAATTTTGCAGAAAGAGAATGAAGCCCATTTTTGTATGATTAAGATTTTTTTTTACCTAAATTCTCATTTCTCGTTATTCTACTCTAATGCATCTGAATGTTTTTTGCCGTCAGAGATGGAAAAAGAGAATTGTGAGATATAAAGTCAGAATTGTGAGATATAAAGTCGGAATTGCGAGATATAAAGTCAGAATTGCGAGATAAAAAGTCGGAACTGCGAGATATAAAGTCAGAATTGTGAGATACAAAGTCGGACTTGCGAGATATAACGTCAGAATTACGAGATATAAAGTCAGAATTGCGAGTTGTAAAGTCAGAACTGGGAGATATAAAGTCGGAATTGCGAGATATAAAGTCAGAATTGTGAGATATAAAGTCAGAATTGCGAGTTGTAAAGTCAGAACTGGGAGATATAAAGTCGGAATTGCGAGATATAAAGTCAGAATTGTGAGATATAAAGTCAGAATTGCGAGATATGGAGTCAGAATTGCGAGATATAAAGTCAGAATTGCGAGATATAAAGCCGGAATTGCGAGATATAAAGTCGGAACTGGGAGATGTAAAGTCGGAATTGCGTGATACAAAGTCAGATTTACGAGATATATAGTCAGAACTGCGAGTTGTAAAGTCGGAACTGTGAGATATAAAGTCGGAATTGCGAGATATAAAGTCAGAATTGCGAGTTATAAAGTCAGAATTGCGAGATATAAAGTCAGAATTGCGAGTTATAAAGTCAGAATTGCGAGATATAAAGTCAGAATTGCGAGTTATAAAGTCAGAATTGCGAGATATGGAGTCAGAATTGCGAGTTATAAAGTCAGAATTGCGAGATATAAAGTCAGAATTGCGAGTTATAAAGTCAGAATTGCGAGATATGGAGTCAGAATTGCGAGATATAAAGTCAGAATTGCGAGTTATAAAGTCGGAATTGCGAGATATAAAGTCAGAATTGCGAGATATAAAGTCAGAATTGCGAGATATAAAGTCGGAATTGCGAGATATAAAGTCAGAATTGCGAGATATAAAGTCAGAATTGCGAGATATAAAGTCAGAAATGCGAGATATGGAGTCAGAATTGCGAGATATAAAGTCAGAATTGCGAGATATAAAGTCGGAATTGCGAGATATAAAGTCAGAATTGAGAGATATAAAGTCCGAATTGCGAGATATGGAGTCAGAATTGCGAGATATAAATTCGGAATTACGAGATATAAAAGAATTGCGAGATATAAAGTCGGAATTGCGAGTTGTAAAGTCAGAATTGCGAGATATAAAGTCAGAATTGCGAGTTGTAAAGTCAGAACTGGGAGATATAAAGTCGGAATTGCGAGATATAAAGTCAGAATTGCGAGATATAAAGTCAGAATTGCGAGTTATAAAGTCAGAATTGCGAGATATGGAGTCAGAATTGCGAGATATAAAGTCAGAATTGCGAGTTATAAAGTCAGAATTGCGAGATATAAAGTCAGAAATGCGAGATATGGAGTCAGAATTGCGAGATATAAAGTCAGAATTGCGAGATATAAAGTCGGAATTGCGAGATATAAAGTCAGAATTGAGAGATATAAAGTCCGAATTGCGAGATATGGAGTCAGAATTGCGAGATATAAATTCGGAATTACGAGATATAAAAGAATTGCGAGATATAAAGTCGGAATTGCGAGTTGTAAAGTCAGAATTGCGAGATATAAAGTCAGAATTGCGAGTTGTAAAGTCAGAACTGGGAGATATAAAGTCGGAATTGCGAGATATAAAGTCAGAATTGTGAGATATAAAGTCAGAATTGCGAGATATGGAGTCAGAATTGCGAGATATAAAGTCAGAATTGCGAGATATAAAGCCGGAATTGCGAGATATAAAGTCGGAACTGGGAGATGTAAAGTCGGAATTGCGTGATACAAAGTCAGATTTACGAGATATATAGTCAGAACTGCGAGTTGTAAAGTCGGAACTGTGAGATATAAAGTCGTAATTGCGAGATATAAAGTCAGAATTGCGAGTTATAAAGTCAGAATTGCGAGATATAAAGTCAGAATTGCGAGTTATAAAGTCAGAATTGCGAGATATAAAGTCAGAATTGCGAGTTATAAAGTCAGAATTGCGAGATATGGAGTCAGAATTGCGAGTTATAAAGTCAGAATTGCGAGATATAAAGTCAGAATTGCGAGTTATAAAGTCAGAATTGCGAGATATGGAGTCAGAATTGCGAGATATAAAGTCAGAATTGCGAGTTATAAAGTCGGAATTGTGAGATATAAAGTCAGAATTGCGAGTTATAAAGTCGGAATTGCGAGATATAAAGTCAGAATTGCGAGATATAAAGTCAGAATTGCGAGATATAAAGTCGGAATTGCGAGATATAAAGTCAGAATTGCGAGATATAAAGTCAGAATTGCGAGATATAAAGTCAGAATTGCGAGATATGGAGTCAGAATTGCGAGATATAAAGTCAGAATTGCGAGATATAAAGTCGGAATTGCGAGATATAAAGTCAGAATTGAGAGATATAAAGTCCGAATTGCGAGATATGGAGTCAGAATTGCGAGATATAAAGTCAGAATTGCGAGATATAAAGTCAGAATTGAGAGATATAAAGTCCGAATTGCGAGATATGGAGTCAGAATTGCGAGATATAAAGTCAGAATTGCGAGATATAAAGCCGGAATTGCGAGATATAAAGTCGGAACTGGGAGATGTAAAGTCGGAATTGCGTGATACAAAGTCAGATTTACGAGATATATAGTCAGAACTGCGAGTTGTAAAGTCGGAACTGTGAGATATAAAGTCGGAATTGCGAGATATAAAGTCAGAATTGCGAGTTATAAAGTCAGAATTGCGAGATATAAAGTCAGAATTGCGAGTTATAAAGTCAGAATTGCGAGATATGGAGTCAGAATTGCGAGATATAAAGTCAGAATTGCGAGTTATAAAGTCGGAATTGTGAGATATAAAGTCAGAATTGCGAGTTATAAAGTCGGAATTGCGAGATATAAAGTCAGAATTGCGAGATATAAAGTCAGAATTGCGAGATATAAAGTCGGAATTGCGAGATATAAAGTCAGAATTGCGAGATATAAAGTCAGAATTGCGAGATATGGAGTCAGAATTGCGAGATATAAAGTCAGAATTGCGAGATATAAAGTCGGAATTGCGAGATATAAAGTCAGAATTGAGAGATATAAAGTCCGAATTGCGAGATATGGAGTCAGAATTGCGAGATATAAATTCGGAATTACGAGATATAAAAGAATTGCGAGATATAAAGTCGGAATTGCGAGATACAAAGTCGGACTTGCGAGATATAAAGTCGGAACTGTGAAATATAAAATCGTAATTGCGAGACATAAAAGAATTGCGAGATATAAAGTCAGAATTGTTTGATATTTGCGTGTTATAATGTCAAATTGTGAGGGAAAAAAGTTGTTGAAAGATGTTTTTTCTCCGAATTGTGAGATAAAAATAAGATATAATTTGTTAACATGAACTAACAATGGAAAATATTTCTACAGCATTTATTAGTCTATGTAATGTTAATCTGAACATTCACTAATACATTTTTGTATTAGTTGTATCAGTTAATATTATTTGATGGACTGTTGAACAATGAACAGTATTTTACTATCGTTTCTACAGTAACTGAAGTATCGCTCTTTGTTGCATTATAATATAATAAGACCTTGTTCAGTCTTACCAAAACTTTTTGTTCCTCTCCTTGAGTTTAGGATGAAGTGCGTTCCTGACAGCAGGTTTCTGGACCGCTATCATCTTACTTTGTCAGTTTGGTGGTCATTTTGAGCTCAACATGAAGACATTTTTAGGTGCAGCTCCTGTAAAACAGTGTTTTTTGGAACTTTCTTTCTGACTCGACAGTCACAGCGAGTCCGAGTGCTTTGCTGGCATGTGAATTGCTGGCCGGCGATAATGCTGACAGTGAACAGTGTGGGAAGAACTGAACGTCCTGCTCTTATTTCTTTATTCTGGTCCAGAGCTGTAGTTTCGTCATGAAGTGACAGGATCTTCTGCAGCAGGAGCAGCTGTGATGCCGTCCTGGGATGAGGATCTGTGCTGAGCTGGCGTTACATGAAGGGCAGGAGCGCCGCTGACCTCATTACGACTGGATCCGCCGCACGCGTCTCATGAGCTGTTCTACTGTAGGCCGAAAACTAGCAAAAATGATCACAGTAACGGCCAAAAAGTTTGGAGTTATTACGATTTCTCTGCTCACCTAAGCTGCATTTATTTGATAAAAATACAATAAAAAAATCTTAAGTGTTCTGTCCCTTTAAGACCCAGATGTGAGCTGAAGTTTCCTCACTTTTAATCTTGTGCGACTCAAACTTGCCATTTCTGTGACGGCGGTGGAATCAATGATCTGTGTTGTGAAATCATTATTGATCCAGCGTTTGGGTCGGTCGATGCTCCTGTCCCGATACACGAGCCCAGCGCTGAAGTGACCGTGAGCGGAGGTCGAGGGTCAGAGAGGGTGACGGTGGCGTATGGTGGAGATGAGCTGACGGTATAACAGATGGAGACGGTGCTGATACAGCGAGACATACAGATGTCCTTGCATTCATTGGTCTGACCGCGCTGATCTGGGCTGAAATGACTGGAGATACACTGTAAAAATGCTGGGTTGAAAATGGACAAACCCAGCGACTGGGTAGTTTTATTTAACCCAACTATTGTTTAAAAATAACTATCTGTCTGGGTTCAAATTAACCCAAAATGGGTTGGAAATTAAAAATCAGAATAATAATCAAAGGTGAAGCAATTTAATACGTCTTTATTGTTTAATTATTATTCATTAAACTTATTAATAAATGTTCATTTCCAACATTTAATTTTAAGCAAGCAATACAGTCATTTTTAAACAATAGTTGAGTTAAATAAAACTACCCAGCAGGTTGGGTAAACATTTCATGTTAAAACATTCCGTTCGCTGGGTTAAAACAACCCAATTGCTGGGTTAAAACAACCCAATTGCTGGGTTAAACATTCGGTGGGCTAAAACAACCCAATTGCTGGGTTAAAACAACCCAATTGCTGGGTTAAATATTCGGTGGGCTAAAACAACCCAATTGCTGGGCTAAAACAACCCAATTGCTGGGTTAAACATTCGGTGGGCTAAAACAACCCAACTGCTGGGCTAAAACATCCCAATTGCTGGGTTAAAACAACCCAATTGCTGGGTTAAACATTCGGTGGGCTAAAACATCCCAATTGCTGGGTTAAAACAACCCAATTGCTGGGTTAAACATTCGGTGGGTTAAAACAACCCAATTGCTGGGTTAAAACAACACAATTGCTGGGTTAAACATTCGCTGGGTTAAAACAACCCAATTGCTGGGTTAAACATTCGCTGGGTTAAAACAACCCAATTGCTGGGTTAAACATTCGCTGGGTTAAAACAACCCAATTGCTGGGTTAAACATTCGCTGGGTTAAAACAACTCATGGATAGATGGATAGAAAGTTCTAATTTATTTGCAATAAAATATTATAAATGTCTTTATTGTCATTTTTGATCAAATTATTGCGTCCCTGATGAATAAAAGACCTCAAACTTTTGAAAGGAATTTAAAGTTTGACTGTTTACATTTTTATTCATAATGTTATACAATTTTGAGACTTTTATTTTTTGATTTGTCATTAATTTGTTACAAATAGTCAGATTGTTTGGTTTTTTCCATCTGGTTTTAAATTAAGCAATAATTTCGATCAAATTAAATTAGGAAACTTTTTATTTGTTTATTAATATTTGGATATGAAATAAAATCTTCATCCACCCACTATTTTGAACCACTAGTTTTTACAGTAAAATACCACTTTAACCAGTTCCTCTCATTGGTTTACCGCGGTTATTGCGGTTCGTTACCCTGATTTTCCGCGTCCGTTGGTCACGTTTGGTTTGCCGAGATCATCGGCGCTCAATAATCTGCATTACAGCTGCGATGAAAGTTGCAGTTTCTGCATCCGCGAGAGAAACGACTGTTCAAATGCACTTCCAGTCATTATCCGCTCGATACGCATCCGTCATCAGCTCTTTTTTTAATCTGTGCCGGCAGTGATCAATATTCCCTCACTTACTCCGCTTTAATCAATCGCTCTGATCGCTTCGATCCCGTAAACACGCGGCTAAATTAATTTACTGATTGAATACATTAGCAGCCGCATTGATGAATGTTGCAACGAGCGGCGACATGCGTTTGTGTTCGGCTGCTGGAGATTGATGAGCGCAGGTATGGACGTTTGTGTCTCCGGAGCTCATCCGGATGGGAATAAGATGAAGCCTGTGACCCGTAATGAAGACAGGAGTGAACTGGTGTGTGATGGGATGTTTAATCAGAGCTCTCGCACCGGATACATCTGGATGGTGGAGCGGCACGATTCATCGAAATAAAACGGAAATCACAATATGGCTGCAGTTTAATTCGATAAATATATAAATATAGCTGCAGCATGTGAACTGTGTGTGTGTGTGAGTGTGTGTGTGTGCGCGTGGGTGTACGTGTGTGTGTGTGTGTGTGTGTGTGAGTGTGTGTGTGTGTGTGTGAGTGTGTGTGTGTGAGTGTGTGTGAGTGAGTGTGTGTGTGTGCGCGTGGGTGTACGTGTGTGTGTGTGTGAGTGTGTGTGTGTGTGCGTGGGTGTACGTGTGTGAGAGTGTGGGTGTGTGTGTGTGTGTGAGTGTGTGAGTGTGTGTGTGTGAGTGTGGGTGTGAGTGTGTGTGGGTGTGAGTGTGTATGTTTTCATGATTTATGAGGACACAAATGTGTATAATGTCATAGGTATGACACTGGTATTACGACATAAACATGTTTTATGAGGACATTTCATGCATGCTCATATTTCAAATTGCTTTAAAAACACTAAACAATGTTTTATTAAAAATGTAAAATAGCAGAACATTTTGTGTGATGGGTAGGTTTAGGGGTGGGGGGGGGTAGGGGGACAGAATGTACAGTTTGTACAGTAGAAAAACCATTACACCTATGGAATGACCCCATAAACCATGAAAAAACAACGTGTGTGTGTGTGTGAGTGTGAGTGTGTGTGTGTGTGTGTCTGATGACTCTGAGTGTGTGTGTGTGTGTGTCTGATGACTCTGAGTGTGTGTGTGTGTGTGAGTGTGTATAACTCTGAGTGTGTGTGTGTGTGTGTGTGTGTGTGTCTGATGACTCTGAGTGAGATCAGAATAGCATCAGACACTTTAAGAATCAGAATCATCTTCAGCTCCAGTCAGTCTGTCTTTATTAATATTCACACTCTCACTGGATTAAAGAGCAGGAACTGAACAGACATGTGAACACGTCTACATCTCTCGACTTGTCTTTGTAAATAGAGCAGTGACAACATCATTAAACGAACTGTAAAAATAGAAATGTCCTGGAGACCGGCGAGCGCAGCGAGAGCCTCCCGACAGACAGACGGCGAATCAATTATGAAATACAGCAGAGAAACTCAGAGAGGAAGACGCTCTAGAACGTTCTAGATCCTGCCGTCACAGGTCAGGTGACCTGATCCTCTGATCGCAGTGAAATGTGCTTTTATTGAGTCATTGATAATCTTTACCTCACTCTGAAAGTACATGTGCAACATCGAATTGTGTTTTCAGTGTTAAAGCGACGAATACAGAATCCATCAGGACTGTACGCATCCCAGAATCCATCACTTTGCTTATTTATTTTAATGTTTTAAATATATATTCTGAACACGGCTGTAAACCTGAAATGATTTCATTAAATATCAAATGAAGCTCAATTACTCTTATTTGCAGAAATCATTTTTATCATATTTCTTAGTCTTAGAGTTAATATTTAATAATTATATTGAAATGTTTTAAATATAATACCAAAAAATGACATTTTTATTATTTAATAGTTTAAAACATTTAATTATTATATTTAAATATATACATTTTTAAATATTTTTTTTTCTAATATTTAAACATTGTATGTTATTTATTTATTAATTTATTATTTAAATATTGAATTTAAATGTATAATATAATTCTCTCTTTTTTTTTTGAATGTTAAAATATTAATTATTTACCTAAAAATCAAATGAAGTTGAGTTAGTCATAATTATAGATGGGGGGGGCATGTTTAAAAACATTCATAAAATATTCTTAATGTTTACATTTTGTTTCAATATTTAAATATTATATATTTTTACATTTTAATTTATTTGCCTAAAAATCCAATTAAGTTTTTAAGTATTTAATTATTATATTTAAATATTGAAATTTTAAAATAAAATAAATTATAATATTTAAAATAATTATAATTTAAAATAAATAATTATATATTTTTATTTTTTTATTTTTCATATATATATATATATATATATATATATATATATATATATATATATCAAATAAAGGTTTAATGATTTAACTAAAAATGAAGCTGAATTAGTCCTAATCACATCCATTTTTCCTATTCAGAGTTAAATGTTTATCCCTGTTCTGTGCCTGTCAAAGTCTGACTCTCTCTCTCTCTCTGCGTGTGTGTGTGTGTGTGTGTGTGTGTGTGTGCCCTCAGGTGCACGGCTTGGAGAAACAGGTGGGCAAATCTCTAGATTACCTGGAGCAGGGACCGTCCAGCACAGTCTTCAAGAGCGTCCCGCACGGAGCAGGAGGGGTCAAACCTCCGTACCAAACCTCCAGGATATTCTCCACAATGGACCACACGCCCATCAAACCCAAACCGCCCACCTTCAGCTTCCAGAACCCATACGAATGGGTCCGAAACCAGTCGCAGCTCCTGGACCAAACAGGCTACCGACCCAAGCGCAAACCGTCCCTCAAAACCTCCATGAAGACCAAAAAGATCTTCGGCTGGGGCGACTTCTACTTCAACGTCAAGACGCTCAAGTTCAGCCTGCTGGTGACCGGCAAGATCGTGGACCACGTCAACGGGACGTTCACTGTCTACTTCCGCCACAACTCCTCCAGTCTCGGGAACCTGTCGGTCAGCATCGTTCCTCCGTCCAAGGTGGTGGAGTTCGAGGTTCTCCAGCAACAAAACCCGCTTCATCCGGAGATCCAGTTCCACCCGCCGCAGCAGTCCACCATCGACCCCAAAGACATCAAAACCTTCAACTGCCGCGTGGAGTACGAGAAGACGGACCGCTCCAAGAAGCCCAAGCCCTGCCTGTACGACCCGTCGCAGACCTGCTTCACCGAGAACACCCAGTCGCACTCGTCCTGGCTCTGCGCCAAACCCTTCAAAGTCATCTGCATCTTCATCTCCTTCTTCAGCTTCGATTACAAGCTGGTGCAGAAGGTCTGTCCGGACTACAACTTTCAGAGCGAACATCCATACCTCGGATGAAGCGGATGCGCTTGTGTTTTCCGGGATTTTTTTGGATCTAAGTTTTCTTTGTATATAGAACGAACAACCCTAATCCGTTCAGCTCTCGATATTGATTTATTGCTTTCGTCCGTTTCTGTCTGTCGACTGTTACACCAACAGGGACCGTGTTGTTTTTCTACCGCTTACGTATTTCAGAAGGAGAAAAATGATGGTCTTCCTCTGTGTTTCTGTCTTGTTTTCCAGCACAAATATCTAAATAAAAATTTAAATCAAGATATGTAGAAGCAAAATGACTGAAGATGGTGTCGTTTGCTCATTTAAAACCAAAAACATGCCATTTTTAAAAATCGCGATTTCGTCGGGATGATGTGAAACTCGCTGACTTTTGTGACTAGCTTGATTCGAAAAAGCCAAGTGGTCATAAAAAATAGTCACACTCGTGTTGTTCGTGACCGCCACTGGAAATGAATGGGAAATCAAAATACACACACAAATGAACTGCTGTGACTCCAACAAAATGGCAAAACTGAGCTAGAATCGACAAAGAGGTCTGATGTGTTCATTTTTGTTGAATTTTGACGTTAAACATGTCTTGTGTTCAGGTTTGTCTAGTAAATTAATGCAAAAACTGACACTTCAAATCAACATTTAAACTAAACCATGACAAAAAAGTAGTCTAAGTATATATCTAAATACACAACTTAATAAAAATAAGTCTTAAGACAACTTATAAGACTTTTTATATAGAGCTATACAGGCATCAGCACGACATTACAGATGTCTTTCTTTTTTTTGCTCCCACCAGATGGCACTAGTCTGCCTTCAGAAATGGGATTTTAAAGGTATTCGTCACTATATTAGTGGCATGGTCTGAAGCGCAGGTGGACATAGGGCGAATCCGTATCCACATATTACTAAGAAAACTGAATAAAGACTGCGGCGTTGACTTTAGAGCAGGTGATGGCGCAGTCGATTTCAGTCGCCTCAAAGCAGCAACACGCCAACAATGCATCACGTTTTCAGAATTTACTACTTAAACAACGTGGCGCAGGACGTGAAATTGATAACTGTCGAAATTGAAACACTTGCGTCGCGTCGGGTGTTTGATAGAGCCCCGAATGTCTAAAAACAACTAGAAAACTTATAGTCTTTTTATATAGAGGCATCTAGTGGCTACACCATTTCATTACAGCTGTTTTTCTTTTTTTTACTCCTAACAGATGGCATTAATCTACCTTCAAAAACTGGATTTTAAAGGCATTGGCTTTATTTTAACACGATATACTACATGAACTGAAAAGTAATAAAAAAATTTTTTTTTTTATTATTTTCAATGGGAAAAAAATGTAACATAATTATTGCATAAATATTAATTAGTGTGATGAAATTCCCCCAAAATACAAAATAATAAAAGAAAAAATATTATTGAACAAAAATATATTGCATTTATTTTACTTAAAATAAAAAAAAAAACATTTCAGGTGTTTCGTCACTTTTGATCGTGAACGACACAATTTTTATTTATTTATCTATTTATTTATATGTGAATAATTGTCCTTGTTTAGATATTTGTACTGGAAAACAAGACAAAAATACTGAGGAAGAACATTTTCTTTTTTTTTTTTTTTTTTTGCAGTGTAGAAGAACATCAGGCGTTTGATGCCGAGACTAAAACCAGCTACTTTTCATTGGTTTCAAATGACAAACCTGTTGCGATCTGCAGTCCGGTCAGGGTTTTGACAAACTCAACTGGTAATAAATGAAGCCTGCTAGTTAAAGTCAACAACCCAGTGGACTTCAGCCGTGTGATTTGAAGAACTGATTGGATGATGATGATGATGGAAATATAGAGTCTGGAGAACTATTGATTCCTGATGTCAGTCAAGAAGAAGCAAGGTGATGAAAGATCACAAAGACAAACTTTTCTTTTCTTTAGAATGATGAATTGTTCACAATAAGAGTTTGTTTTGATTCATGTCGACTTCAAGAGGACGTCCTGATGTTGTCCAGCGAGAATTTGAGGAATAAATTACATTATTTTGATGTTAAATTACAGCGAAAGCTTTAAGATTAAGTTCCAGCTTCACGATCAGATCATCGACAGAAGCTGCGAAGCTTTAACCGGACGAAGAGTTTATGAAAAACAGGGTTTAATGTTCAAAAGATGGAGCAAAAACACTCTCTATGTGTTTGCAGATGATAATGAATGTATTTAACAGAATGTTATTCACCCCAATATGAATTACCTTTATGTATTATGAAATTAAAGACATAGCGTATCTATTTACTCTGAATAAAGCTTGAAGAGACGCAAAGACAAAATGTAAGATGCTGACACAGATAGAATGACATCTTTTTTATCCCATTTAATTATCCTTTACTTTCCCCGTCTTGTTTTTGAAGTTCAGCACCAAAAAACGGAGCCATCGCTCTTTATTTTTGGACCACCGATCAGTCTGTGAACGAGAGGCTGAAGAGGAACTCGAGCTTCTGTGAATAAAGTATTGCTTGATCATGTGTAAAGTATACATGGGGAAAATTGTGTGTAAATAATGTATCACAAATAAATAATGAAATCCAACCTGCCTGACCTGCCATTATTCACAAACACTGAATGAACCTGATGCTGTCATTTTACTACGGTAAATTACAGTGCACTTTCTTTACATCACCAGTTTGTTTTCATCATGTGGACGCTTGAACTCTGATCACATAGAAACAACAAAAAAATGTCTTTATTTTTGCTGACTGTTAATTATTTGGGAGACGGTAATGTGTATGTATTATATTCAATGAATTTATAAATATAAATTGATAATGATATAAAATAATTACAATCCAATAAGGATAAAAGCAAACTGGCCATATTTTATAGTTCATTATTGTGATCTTTTTGTTTTGATGTGATAGTGGACCTAAAATCCCTCTTTCACAAGATCTAACATCAGTCTCTGGTGTCTCCAGTGAAGTTTCAGCTCAAAATCCCCCACAGATCATTTATTATCGCTTGTCAAGTTTGGCTGTGAGCAAAAACACACCGTTTTTGTGTGTGTCCCTTTAAATGCAAATGAGCTGCTGCTCCAGAAGAGGGCGGAGCTTCAACAGCTCAACAACAACAAAGCTGGAGAATCTCACGCAGACAAAATGAGGAAAGTGTTCAAACTGATGGAGAGACTCAGGAAGAAGTTTCTGAACGGTTAGTGGATAAATTGATGTAGTTGCTGTGGAGTTGATCAACTCATCACTAGCATGTGTCGTCACGTTCATCTTTTTTCCTTGAATCCACCCTCGTTTGTGAAGCAGTCCGGCGTAAAATGACGGCATCAACAACACTCGACTACAACAACTCTAAAGCAGCTCAACATGGCCCCGCCCCCTTTGTTGAGCGTTCTCGGGGGCGGGGTTTATGTAAATTTGGGGTTTGTGATGTCACCAACCCAGGAAGAATCTCGTTGTAGTCTCTACCAGCCATTTAAAAAGCGATTTCTGTAAAAATAAATATCTGTTTGCTTTGAACTTTGAGTGTCGTAACTTCACAGATATGGTTTATGTCCAAACAGCAACATCACACACAACTAAAATTAAAAAAGTGAAATCATAATCAACCACCACTTTAAACTCACTTTTTATCTCACACTTACGAATGCTAAAGCAGTTATGTAATTAATCCCACTATATATGATGACAAAATCAATTACTGCAATTCTCTTATGAAACAGGAATTTCAGGAATTTCAGCTCTAAATTTTGCATCGACTAATTATTATTAGCAGCTTTTATGAAGCCACATTAACTGACAGACTAATAAATAAAATATATACAATCTGCACCTGTACTGTAAGTTATATCAAATCCATGTGTATTAAAACTGTGCTAAAATCGAATTGCAGCTTTATTTTCCTGAGTAGCATTCACTTGCGTTCCCATGTTGTCCGTTAGTCATGACGTCAGTTTGTAGGCGAGCGTAGCAGACTGCGCAAGTGCGCGGCGCTCCCTGCTATTACAGGACTACATTTCCCATGAGCACTCGCGCGGATCGTCAATAAGCCGCTGTCATTTAGGCGACGGACGAAAAGCGTGCGAGCGCAAAAACCTGCTGGATTCGGAGAAGTTGAGACGCTTTACCATGTTAACGCTGACGTTAAGACAACTAACCAGGGTGAGTTTAAACACACATACGCGCGTTATAGCGAGAGCCGCGCGTTATGATCGCTCCTGATCGCATCAACACGGCCGATGATATTCATCAATATGCATGCATGAGGGAACATGCGTTATAAACGTTATATCACGATGCGGATTTTACATGCTCACCTCATGAGACGCGCGCGCCCGTCAGACGTGGCATGACGTCTGGACTGGATTTCACTGTTTGCTTTGAGTCTCTACGTCACGTTTCTATGATTCTGCAACTTTTTTGAGCAGCTGTAGAGAATCTGTGACATTATTTTGAACAGTTGCATTGGTGAACCATGACTAATTTCAGCACACTGAGAGCTGGGGTTAAACTGGGTTTACTAGTCCTCTCGTACTAGTTAGATGATGCAACCTCACAGGATGTGTTTCAGCATGAATCCACACAGATTCATGCTATAATATTTGTGCATCTAAATGTTGTGAACTTTTCTGTGACGTTTGTAAAAGTGCAAGTGTGTCAGAGATCTGTGTGTTCAACTGACCCCAGATCAAACCTTCACATGCATGTAAAGCCATTGAGATACAAAGTCAAAATCATGAGATAAAAAGTCAAGATTATCACTCATTTTTAGTTTCAAATTGGCAGGACAATTTTGACTTTTTATGTCGTTAATTATGACTTCATCTGATAAATGACTTTCATAACTTGGGCTTTTTGTCAGTTTTGGCTTTTCATGTCATAATTGTGACTTAGTATGTGTTTATAATTTTGAAAGTTATTGTCACAATTTAAATTTGTTTGTCATAATCTCGTTTTCATCTCATAAATATGATTTAGTATGTGATCATTTTTACTCTTCGTCTCAATTATAATTGTCATAATTTCATAATTTTGACTTTTTTTTCTCATTAACTAACTTTCATAATTTAGATTTTTTTTGTCATCTTGTTTTCATCTCATAATTCTCATGACATAGTATGTGAAAATTTTGACCTTTTATGTCATAATTGTAGCTTAAAATGTCATAATTCTGACATAAATTCATCTTTTCATCTCATAAATGACTTAGAATGTCATAATTTCAACTTTTTTTCATAATTTTGACTTGGTATGTGATAATTGACTTTTTAAGTCATCATTTTAGCATTTCATCTCACTTATTTAGTGTCATAATTTAGATTTTTTTTCTCATTTTCGTCTCATAATTATGATTTATGTGATCATTTTGACTTTGTATCTTGACTCATTTAGTAAGATCTTGCCTGAAAAGTTTAGAATTTTTATCATGTTAATTTAAAACATCTTGTATAATATGACAAACAAACAATTTGCTTTGGTTATTATTGATATTTACATTTTTTGTCATGAGAAAAAGATGCTGACATGGCATTAACTTCTTCTACTGCTACTTTGTATCTCAGAAGTGACTTAGTATGTCATAATTTGACTTGTCATCTCATTAGTTTGTCATAATTATTTGCAGAAGCGTGTTTTTTTCTTTCTGACTTTGGTTTATCTGTCCCAATAACATTGACTTTTACAGTGAAAAGTCTGCGTCATTTGATAGAAAGATGAAACTTTTTTTATTCTTGAGTTATCAATAATTGAAATGATTTTTGCAGCTAATAAGCGGAGCGTAACGTTCAGCTCGTCTCTGTTCTTTGGCACGTGTTTTTATGACACTGAACAGTAATAACCTGTTAATATATGAACGTCTCTGTACTCGTGCTTTAAGGCCGGTTGATTTCCAGCGTTCGTCGGTCCCGTGTCTCTCATTATGTCCGTCGTTCACATGCTTTCATGCTTTTCTGGTTGTGGAAATGAGTTGAAGGAGCTTCTGAATTTGAAAACAAATGCGTTCTTTGTGTTTGTGATCTGATCAAACTCTCTCCATTAACCTGAAGGATTAGTGAAGCACGAGGGCTTGAAATCTCAGGGTTTGTGTCTGCCTTCCAAACCTCAAGTGTTTTATATTGATTGTTCAAGCATGTTTGTGCTGCAGAAATCATTTTCTCAATCAGTACTTTTTTTTTTTTTTGTCTAACAAAAATATCTTGAAGTTTATGCTTAAAACGGGCAAAAAATCTTTATTTTTTAAAAAAGCAATAGAATGGTAATAAATGTAGTCTATTCTGTGCAAACCATTCAACATCTTAATCCGTTATGATTCTCAAGTAAATGTTAGTTGTTTTTTTTTAAAGGACTTTACAATTTTTATTGTTGTTACTGAGAAAACAAGGCAAAATATTGGTGATTTGAGTCCATTTGAATCCAAAAATGAAAATCCTGTCATTAATTCCTCTCCCTCATGTGGTTCTACACCCGTAAGATCTTCGTTCATCTTCAGAACACAAATGAAGATATTTTTGATGAAATCCGATGGTTCAGTGAGTCTCTATTGATTTTCAATGTCCAGAAAGATACTAAAACATATTTAAAACGGGTCATGTGACTACAGCGGTTCAACCTTAATATTATGTGTGCCAAAAATGACTTTATTCAACAACATCTAGTGATTTCAAAACACTGATTCATGAATCTTTACGAATCTTTTGTGTCGAATCAGTGGTTCGGATCGCCAAAGTCACGTGATTTCAGTAAACGAGGCTTCGTTACGTCAGAAGTGATTCGAAATTTCAATAGTTCATGTGACTTTGGCAGTTTGATACGCAAACCGAACCACTGATTTGAATCAAAAGATTCGTAAAGCTTCATGAATCAGTGTTTTGAAATCGCTAGATATTGTTACAAAGTCGTTATTTTATGTTTTTGGCGCACAAAAAGTATTCTCGTCGCTTTATAACATTAAGGTTGAACCACTGTAGTCACATGACCTGTTTTAAATATGTTTTAGTATCTTTCTGGTCATTATCTTTCTGTCAATAGAGACTCACTGAACCATCGGATTTCATCAAAAATATCTTCATTTGTGTTCTGAAGATGAATGAAGATCTTACGGGTGTAGAACCACATGAGAGTGAGGAATTAATGACAGAATCTTCATTTTTGGGTGAATTAACCCTTTGGGGGCAGTATATAGAATTCAGAAACCCTTGTTGTTAGCGACACCGGTGGCCGTTCAGTGAACTGCAGCCGCTCTCATACACGAGAGACTGAATGTGATTCAAGTTCAAGGCGAACTTCTTTTTCATTCTTCACTTAGAAGAAAATACGAACATCACGACGCCGTCCATGTTCGGATGCAGCGATATGAACATTTTGCCCGATAATCGATATATTGGCTGACAAATCTAAATCTAAATTTTCATATAATTTTTGAGAGCCTGATTACGAAAGCTGTCCCGAGCACACGATTATAATGATGTTACATCATATCATCATAATTTTATTTAGCCTATACGACGAACGAATGTTGCGCTTAACTGTGTTTTCATTTCTTGAAGCGATTTCAACAATATTTCAAGCAACTCAAAAGTGTCTCAACTGAAGGAAATAATCTTTGGCTTTAATATATCAGCCAGATTTTCTTTATCAAGCCAATAGCGATAACATTAAAAATGAAAATATGTCGGTCAATACCGATACGGTGGCCGATATGTAAAATAAACACAACAAAAACAACTCTACAGGATGACCTGCGGAGTCGGGGAAGGTCTTGTTATTAAAGTTGAAGCTGTTCACACATTGACAACAAACATAATACATGGAAGTTCGTCTATAAAGCCCCTTTAAACAGGCTCTGGATGGGTCACACCGGGTGAACTTTCATTCGTTTGACTGACCAGCCGTCATCTAATCAGTCTTCTTGTGTAAGCCGCTCTGACCGAAACACTCAATAATTAACCATGTTTTGCATTATATGCCAAAGCTCATGTTCTGAACAGCCAATCAGACGCGAGGCTTGGGTCCACACCTCTCAAAGTCTCATCTAGACGGTTATTTAATAATAAATGGGTTTAAATCAGCAGAATTCAACAGATGACAGGAAGTCCAATGTGTGGTTATCAGAACCGCTGCAGTGTCATTGTGCTTCGCATGCGTCTGCGGTGACCTCTGAACTCCAGGGGTTTCATTCGGACGGGTGACGAGGTCAGAGTTCGTCTGATGCTGTGGGTTTGACTTCTGTCTTCCTGTTTAGCTGCGTTTGTACTGAAAGTTCTGTGCTAATGATCGATTGTCATATTTGTGTTATTCAGAGACTGGTGCGTTATGATTCAAACTTATTTAACGCTCGTGCTTCAGATTCAACATGCGGTTCACTTGATTCCCAGTGAATTGATCAAAATGAATAAATGACTTGATGAAACAAATATTATTTATTTTTAAAATTTAATCCTGCATTTATTTTTGTATTGCTTTATTTTGAAATGTTTTTTCTTTTTAACTTATTTATTCTTTTATTTGTTTGTTTATTTTTATATTAAATGTATGCATGTGTTCATTTAATTTTATATTTATTTATTCCAACATGTGTTTGTTCTCCTATTACTACATTTTATTTATTTATCTATTATCTATTTATTTATTTTTTTAATTTCTGAAGGTTTGGTCTTCCATATGCATCTGCCCAATTCATATAATTCAGTATAAAAATTATTTTATTTTATATATTTTTTACAACAAAATGTGACTTATCTTTGCATCATTGAGAACCTATAATGGTTTATATTAATATTTTTAATTTTATATTTTCCTTCATTTTTTAATATTAGTCATTTTTATTTTATGTTTTGTAATTTATTTAGTAGGTGTAGTATTATTAATTTATTTCAGATTTAGTTTTTTTTTTTTAAATACAAGTTTAACTAATTAAAATGAGAGATGTTGCCTTGGGCTACATAAATCTTTAAAAAGTTATTTAAAAGAAAAAGCTTGATTTTTGTTTCATTTTATTCCAGTTAACATTTATTTTATTTCAAGACCCAAAAATGTTTTTATGCTTTTAGTTTGAGTTAACGATGATGACCCTGGAATAGGAATCCCAACATTAACGCTAATTTGGAGATGTGATTCAGTGATTCAGGGATTCGAGAGCCGCTCTGAACGAATCACTGAGCCATTGATCTGATTCAGACTCACGTGTGACAGATTCATTACGAAGGGTCGTGTTTTGTGTCCAATCTTTATTTTCCGTTCACACTGAAAAACTCACTGAAACTTGTTTTATGGTGCTGTAGATTCACAAACACCGTCACAGTATTTCAGGACTGTTTTTCAAGAGCCGTGAGAATCATTCGGTTCCAGTATGTTTCAACAAATGGAAAACAAACCACTTCTTGATTCCTAGTCTGTCGTTACATCAGAGAGCGATTAAAAAACAGATGATTGAGTGATCAGCTCTGATATCTGAATCAATGAAAGCTCATTTTCATATTCAGATTGTCGCCTATATTCAGGCATGTTTAATAATTGATTAGAATATATATTTAATGCTTTTTCATCTCTATTTTTAGCCTCTAGAGTCCCGGTTTTAACTTTTCGTGGGTTTACTGGCAGATCCCGCTCTCATCGCGTCCAAATCCAGTGACGGGCATCGCTTCGTTAATCTAGATGCATATTAATTTGCTTTCTCATACGCTGGCACTCAAAAGTGTGGAATAATGAAGAATTTAGGAATGTTTTTGAAACTTCAGCTCATCAACATTTATTTGATCAAAAATACAGTAAAAATTATGAAATATTATTATAATGTAAATCATCAGTTTTCTGTGTGAATATATAGTCAAATATAATTTATATCCAGTGATCAAAGCTGAATTTTCAGCATCATTACTCCAGTCTTCAGTCACATGATCCTTTTTACTGCCATTTTTCATCAATTCAAGGCGCCCTTAATGAATAAAACTATTAACTTTTAAATGTTGATGCATCACAGTTTCCACAAAAATACTGTTTTCAACATTAATAATAATCATAAATGTTTGTTGAGCATCAAATCATCATATCCGAATGATTTCTGAAGGATCATGTGACACTGAAGACTGGAGTAATGATGCTGAAAATTCAGCTTTGATCACTGGATATAAATTATATTTTACTATATATTCACATAGAAAACAGATGATTTACATTAGAATAATATTTCACAATTTTTACTGTATTTTTGATCAAATAAATGCAGCTTTGGAGAGCAGAAGAGACTTCTTCCTAAAAACTTAATCATTCCAATCTTTTGA
>CM076074.1:33115000-33177500 GCA_038088235.1 Zacco platypus | reverse complement strand
ATTGATGAACATTGCAACATTATTTTGATGTTTATTACTCTGAAGATGCTTTGAAACAATCTGTACATAACTGGTTTAATGTTTTTATGGGAATTCTAAATAATTTGAATTAAAGCATTTTCACTACGGAAGCTTGTTTCTGCCACGGAATAAACCATAAAAAAGACTTTTGGTGGGAAAAAAGTGAGGATTGTAAGATAAAAAGTTCAATTATCTTTTTTTTTTTTTTTAATGGTGAGTTTATATCTCTCAATTCTGACATTTAAAAGAAAAAAGAATTATCAGAATTGTGAGATAAAAGTTGCAATTAACTCTTAATTTTTATTCCTTGGCAGCAGCATATAAACGTACACTCATGGAAAAAAAGATCAAATTTCAACTTTTATTTTAAAGAGTTTATTCTGTGACAACATTCAGAAAACTTTCCGAACACAAGACTTAAATTACCTAAATTAGATTAAAGATTAGAAATAAAGATAAAGACATTTTTTGTCCTTTTAAATAAGTATTGAAAGTGTTTGAAGTCTGACTGCATACCATTAAAACAAATAGTGCAAACACGCCTATATATATATATATATATATATATATATATATATATATATATATATATATATATATATATGGAAAAAACACTGTAAATCTTTGAATTTAGGTTTATTTTTTGCTATCTTGACTGATCTCTTGCTTTATACACACACACACGTTGTTTTCATGTTTTATGGGGACATTCCATAGGCGTAATGGTTTTTCTACTGTACAAACTGTACATTCTGTCCCCCTACACTACCCCTACCCCTAAACCTACCCATCACACTAAATGTTCTGCTATTTTACATTTTTAATAAAACATTGTTTAATATGTTTAAAGCTATATGAAAACTAAGCCCATATGAAATGTGTCATTATACACATTTGTGTCCTGATATACCACAAAAATGCTCACACCCTCACACACACCCACACACACACACACACGTTGCGTTTTCATGTTTTATGGGGACATCCCAAAACGTAATGGTTTTTATACTGTACAAATTGTACATTCTGTCCCCCTACACTAGGGGGTCCCCATAACGTAGGGAATACCCACACACACACACACACACTCACACACACACCTTGATCTGTAACAGGCACACACACAAACACACACGTGTTGTTTTCATGGTTTATGGGGACATTCCGTAGGCGTAATGGTTTTTCTACTGTACAAACTGTACATTCTGTCCCCCTACACTACCCCTACCCCTAAACCTACCCATCACACAAAATGTTCTGCTATTTTACATTTTCAAAAAAGATCATTCTGTATGATTTATAAGCTTGTTTTCTCATGGGGACCAACAAAATGTCCCCACAATGTCAACATTTACTAGTATTACTGTACCTGTGGGGACATTTGGTCCCCATAACGTAGGGAATACACACACACACACACACACACACTCACATCTGTTTGACACTTGTTCAACTGCTCATACCTGACGCCTCCGAGACAACAAACACTGTTTCTGCACTCACACACTCTGCAATGTCGCTGTCAGCACTTAATCACATTTCTTTTCACACACACATTATCGGTAGTAAGAACGATGATTGTTCTCATTAACACTGATAAAATGATGTTTAAGTCTGTTTGATGGACAGTCAAACGCCCACAATCCCGTTCAGCAGTCACTCAGAGTTCATGCGGAATCTCCTCTCATTTATTAGGCTTGTATCTGCCCTGGTCCAGACCCGGTGAGTGCCCTTCATAGACGGCACGTGAAGGCGTCATCTCTCCTAACCTGAAATGCATGTGTTTTTCACGGTGACCATTCAAGCTTGCAAGACTTCTGGTGGCTTTGTCATGTGCTGTCTATTTAGGGCACTCTCTAGGGTTTGAACAGAGTCCATATCTGTAGAAGCTTGATTATACGCTGGAATATAAAAAATAAAAGAGGTGATTACGACTTTTTATCTTTTCTCTGAATTCTGACTTTTTTTTGAAAATTATGGGTTTGTAACTTGAAATGGTGAGGAAAAAAAGTCAGTTTACAACATTGATAATAATCATAAATGTCATCAAATCATCATATCAGAATGATTTCTGAAGGATCATGTGACACTGAAGACTGGAGTAATGATGCTGAAAATTCAGCTTTGATCACTGGATATAAATTATATTTTACTATATATTCACATAGAAAACAGATGATTTACATTAGAATAATATTTCACAATTTTTACTGTATTTTTGATCAACTAAACGCAGCCTTGGTGAGCAGAAGAGACTTCTTTCTGAAGTTAATGTAAGATAACTCCAAAATTATGAATTTATAACTTGCAATTATTACCTTTTTTTTTAATGTTTTTGTTCCGTGGCAGAAAGAAGCTTCCGTACGTCTGTGTTTCTGAGAGCTTTCGCTCATCGCGCTCCAGGTTTTCTGTTTTCTTAAGCTGCTCCTGGAGGCTGAGATTGTGTGTGTTTCATGTTTGTTGCTAGAATTCACTGTGGCCTGATTTCACTGCGAGATAAACATGAGGTCAGCAACACACACACACACACACACACACACACTCAAACATCAGGACAGATTAAGTGTATCTGTGCATAAAATTATCCGTGTATAATCAGCTGGAAATTATTTTTACCCCCTGAAAACATGTCGTCATGCTCAGAAGTGTTTGTGAAGCGCCTGCGGTATCTGGGTCTCGTTCCCCGGAGACGCGAGCGGATCTCATCGGGTCACTCTCAGATGGGCTGATAACGGGAACGCTTTGATTGTGATATTTGCTGTGAGCGCAGCGGATCTGAGCTTCTGAACGCTTTCATAATCTACTCAAAGCTCTTTATTTCTCTCTCTCTCTCTCTCAGTTGTGTACCGAGCTGAACGCGTACATGCTGGCGGACATGGCTCACATCAGCGGGCTGGTGGCCGGGAAAGCCGTTCCCTCGCCGTTCGAACACGCCGACCTCGTCACGTCAACCACTCACAAATCGCTGCGAGGATCCAGGTACACCCCTCCACCGCGGTCAGTCCGGGACGTCGCTGACCGTGTGCAGAATGCAGTTCTGTTCGCTGCAAATGTTTTATGCAATTCGCACATTTTGGGTCGTGAGAAATGAAGTTATTCAGCAAGGATGCATTAAATTGAGCAAAAGTAACATTTATAATGTTACAAAAAATTCTGTTTCAAATAAATGCTGGGTTTTTTTACTGTATTCATCAGAGAAACTATTTTTTCAACATTGATAATAATCATAAATCATATCAGAATGATTTCTGAAGGATCATGTGACACTGAAGACTGGAGTAATGATGCTGAAAATTCAGCTTTGATCACGGGATATAAATTATATTTGACTATATATTCACATAGAAAACAGATATTTTAAATTGTAAAAATATTTCACAATTTTACTGTATTTTTGATCAAATAAATGCAGCATATTAGAAATGATCCTTCAGTGACACTGAAGACTGCAGTAATGATGCTGAAAATTCAGCTTCGATCACTGGATATAAATTATATTTGACTATATATTCACATAGAAAACAGATGATTTCCATTAGAATAATTTTACACAATTTTTACTGTATTTTTGATCAAATAAATGCAGAAGAGACTTTCACAAACGTTACAGAATCTTAACGACCCCAAACGTAGGCCTATATCACTCTGACAGACAATGATGAAGTTTTGAATTATAATATTTAAATATTATCATTTTACCTTTTATTTAACCAACATATCATTTAAGAACATTTTGAGGGCATTTTGTACTTTTGAAGGAATTAAAGTGATCAATTAGAAAGCTGAAATTAATTACATTTGACTATATATTCACTTAGAAAGCAGTTATTTTATATTGTAATAATATTTCACAATTTTTACTGTATTTTTGATCAAATAAACACATCTTTGGTGAGCAGATCTTTCTAAATCTTAATTATTTCATGTCACATGACGACAAATTAAAATGCTTATTTTGTGTTTAATAGTCTAATTTTGTGTGAAGATGTAACTTGGCAGTCTGATTAAAATGAGAAATCACAGCAGATTGAAAGTCAAGTTGAGCACATTGCATTGTGGGATACAGATGATGTGTTATTCTGATGTTCTCCTCGTGTGACTCCTCCCCCAGGGCGGGGCTTATATTCTACCGTAAGGGCGTGCGCTCGCTGGATAAGAAGGGCAGAGAGGTCAAGTACGACCTGGAGGACAAAGTCAACTTCGCTGTGTTCCCTTCGCTTCAGGGCGGCCCGCACAATCACGCCATCGCTGGCGTTGCAGTGGCTCTCAAACAGGTACGGCGTCCGACTTCTTCTGTATTTCATGCCGTTCAATAATCTCCTGCAGTTACATATGCAGCCGTCCTAGAGCTTCCGCATCTCCTATTCTGTCTCATCTTCTTCTGAACAATGGCTCGTGCACTTGGGAACTCATTTATGGTTTTTGATAATTGATGGCGGTTCATTCGGTCTCTCTTCAGGCCACGACGCCCATGTTTCGCGAGTACATCGCTCAGGTTCTGAAGAACTCCAAGGCCATGGCCGACGCGCTCCTAAAGAAGGGATACACGCTCGTCTCCGGTGGGTTTTTACACGCCGTCTGTCTCTGTGAAGTCAAGCTGCTGTGGGTTTTCTCTTTCAGGGGGTTGGATTTATGAAAATCAAAGTTGAGAACTTTCTTAAAGAGACAGTTCACTCAAAAATGACAATTCTGATTTTCAGAACACAAATTAACATTTTTTTTTTTTTTTTTATGAAATCGGATCAATTTCTGTCTCTCAAGTGAAAGTCTGTTCACCCAAAACTGATGCTTAATGAATGGATAAACCCGTATGAGTGGAGCTGTTGCTGCTGTTCAGTCGTAAAATTTTACGTTTTGCAGTTATCGCAATGGTACGAAACTTGGTAAAGGTTTTGACACTTGCTGTGTGAACACACACACACACACAAATAAAATTATGGATATGATTTGAAAGTCCTGAAAAAATAGTAACACGAGCAATGTGCGTGGTCAAAAACGAATTTCATCTAGTGGAAGCGTTTGGTACTGCGGCCAAATAAAATCTTACTAATGGCTCATTTTTTGAGATATCAACATCAAATTTGGAACACAACACGTTTATGGCTTTGATTTTTCTCTCAGTTTTAGTGTTTTTGAAAAGATACATTTCATATAAAAATTGAAAATGTTATTTTTCAAGTTCACTTTTATTCACGTCAGCAATAATCTTTAAAAAGATTAAAAAGAGTCCAAACTTCAGTTCAGTTTTTGTTGCTCCAAAGCATTCAAGATTTAACTTGGTTTAAGTTGAAAATTTTCTCAAAAAGTGAATAAATGGATTTTAACTACTGCATAAAGATAATTTATTACCTTAAAATTCCCTAAAAATACAAAATATTAATTAAAAAACATTATCGAACTCAAATGTTGTGCAATCATTTTATTGAAATTAAAAAAAAAAAAAATTTGTTCATTTTTTTTTTTGACCAACAAGTAACTAATACAAGTCTTAATTCTGTATAGAAACAATCTATTTATATGATCAGTATATGTAATTTCGGTTTACGTTGCTGGGTACGTTCTCTGATCGATGTTTCTAAGTGAAATTAAATCTGTTCTTCATATAAAGTGATTGTGTCTCTTCAGAAGACTTGGATTAAAGTTCTGGGTGAACAGACTGTCAACGGAGGGACGGAAATCTCTCAGATTTCATTTAAATATCTTCATTTGTGTCTTTCAGGTTTGAAAATGGTGTAATTTTCATTTTTAGGTGACTGTCCCTTTAAGATAAAATCCATGAAGTGTCTAAAACTGCAATTTTCAAACATTTCTCATGATGAACTGACTTGTTTATCTGATTGTAAGACTTACTGATCAAAAACACTTTAAGTTGTAAAACACTTTTTGTATTTCATGACAGTTGTGTGGTGATTCTTGTTGAAGACTAACTCCTGTAAGGTGTTTTGTGCCGACTGCAGAATACTGTAATAATCATAATAAGCACATACACTATTTCTGTCACCATTAATAGTTACTTTTAATGAGTCTGTCTAAGGATGGAGCTTCTATTACATTCATTTGCACTGTTTTTTGAGTGAATCCATTCTGTATCTGTTGTTTTTGACTCCAGCATAAAGTCACGACACAATCATGCACATTTCTAGTATTATATGTAATGCTTAATTACAAAACAACCCTATAAATTCCTTGAACATCTCACTTTGAGGGATTCAAGACAAGTTGGAAGTTTTAAGAGGCTATATACGATGATTTTTAAGAAGATTCTTTTCTATGAGGACATGCTGTGTTGAAAACCCTTTCACACTCCTGATGTTACCGGGCAAAAATGACCACGGTTCCAAAAATAAATACAAAACCTGTCCTAATTTAAAGATAATAAAAAGATTGAATCCAATATTTGGTGATTTAAAAAAGCGTAACAAGCGATTTATAGGCTATTTTTGTTGATCGCGAACACCACATGTTAAAAACCAAAATAAAAACATTTTTAAAAAAATCTCCTGGTTAAACATTAAACATAAACAGTGCAAATTAAGCTCAGAGAAATAAATCCTACAATCGATCAATTCCAAAAACGAAATATAAAACCTGTCCCAACTGAAAGAAAACAGAAAGATTGAATCCAATATTTAGTGATCGTGAAGCATAATGAGAGATTTATAAGCTAGTTTTTGTTGACTGGTCATTTTTGACCAGGAACAATGTGGGGAAAACCAGCACAAAAAATATCAAAAAAGTTTTTGGGAAGATGTTAGCCTTTGGGTGAGTAAAGTCACTACATTTTAGCCCAATACGATCATTTTAACTAGCATTTTCAGGTACGGGAAAATCAAAATGACCCGAACACAACATGAGGGTTAAAGGTAATAACACTCATAACAAGTAGTTTTGGTAATTAAGAAAATAAGAAGAAAATAGCAGTTTTACCCCGTCACGCTGTTCGTGTCTTCACTGTTATAAGGTAGGGTTGCACATCTTCTGAAAGATCAAAACACAGACAAAAAAAGCAGAAACAAGCAATATATGCACGTTGTAGTCTTTGAAATAAATACATTTTAGGTGACCTTCGTTTCTTGGCCCCTAAATATTAAAATGAGGCAGTTTTTATTGGTAAAGTGAAATTGATCCGGCCTTCATTCGCACATAAACTTATTTAAAAAGAGAAACAGACTCATTTAAAAGCAAAGGAGTTAATTTGTTCTGTCTTCTCCTCGGTTTAATCATGGTTTCTGATGTCTTCGGCTGTTAATTTCCTCATTCCAAGCCGCAGTGTTTTACAGAAACACTCTCTCATGTCCCATCAGCCAGTTCCAGGTGAATGCAAATCACTTTTATTGAAGAACAAACCAGCAGAACGAATGTTTGAGTAACTCGTCTGAAGTGGTGAAGATTTTAATCGTTTCCTTAATGATGTTTTTGAGCGTCCGGAGCCTGTGCTGCGGCTGTTGGTGTTGATCGTTCAGTGCAAACGTGGGAATCGGCTGCGCAGCATTGCCTCGATAACTGACGTGCTTTAGCTGTTTATTCCGCCGCACATGTTCTTGTGCTTCCGCTGCTGCAAATCATTTTCACCTGGTTTGAGGTGACTCCGCTTACACTAACAGACCCTGACTTGAACATTTCGAGGTTCTCCGAAGTCATCATGGTTGAAAACTACAAGTCCAATTTCAAAAGAAGCATTTCTATGAGTTGACAAAAGAGGAAGAAACACTGAGAGATGGATTACGATGATCAGAAGACAGAAAAACGCCAAATTTGAGGACTAGTTAACTAGTTATTTAATGCCAAGTTAACATTAATTTTTTACAAATGAAAAACCTTTCTAGATTTACGACGTTAATAACCGCGTCATCACAGTCAATTCAGTCAGATTTGTCAATTCAGTTCACTAGAGACTCGCTCTGAATGAGTCGTTGAATCAGTTGTTGACTCGATCAGTCTAATTCACGAATGAATCGTTTGATGTGATTTGTGAACCGATTCAACAGGACGGTTGAAAAGAATCAGTTCGTGCACGATTCGGACACCGCTCTGAACATGTGACGATTTCTTCATTTTAAAATCATGAGTAACGATATGTTTATTGAAATGCAGTGGAGTAAAAAGTACGATCTTGTTCTTTGGAATGCAGTGAAGTAAAAGTTGCTCAAAATAAAAAAATACTCCAGTAAAGATGGTGAAATGTACTTTAATTTGTCTTTTGATGACACTTCAGCTTGTGTTTCTTCAGGAGGAACGGATAATCATCTGGTTCTGGTGGATCTGAGGCCTCAGGGAATGGACGGAGCGCGTGCAGAGCGAGTTCTGGAGCTGGTGTCCATCACGGCCAACAAGAACACGTGTCCCGGCGACAAGAGCGCGCTCGCGCCCGGCGGCCTGCGGCTCGGTGAGAAACACGCCACGTGCTCGGATAAAGCGGACACTAGCCGTGTTTCCATGCAAAATTGGAGTATCGAATGAAACATTTGCGAATAAAGCAGCATTTCCGTTCCATGTGACAAAATCATCACTTCCTGGAAAATTGACGCAAAATATCGGTGAAACAAATGGAATCGAGCCATAAAAGTTGTAAAACGTCAGAGTTATTCATTGTAAATATTGTGTAAATTCTGTTTAATTTAAGAAATTTTGAACTTGATCCTCAGTATCATCATGTGCCATTAAAAACACATATTGTTATACACTACCATTCAAAAGATAATTGAAAAAAGAAATTAATATTCCACAAGGATGCATTAAATAGATCAAAAGTGACGGTTTATAATGTTACTAAAGATTCTAATAAATAAAAATAAATAAATACTGTCTAGTAAAGGAAATACACTACTGGTCAAATGTTTGGAATAGTTTCTTCTGTTCACCAAAGCTGCGTTTATTTGATCAAAAATACAGTAAAAATAACAACACCAGGCCGTTGGCGCCCTCTGCAGGCAGTGTACAGAAGATGATTGTTTATAGTATGTATTATTACCACATTTAAAAAAACAACAACAACGATTAAACGCTAAAATAATCGACCAATTCCCAAAATAGTCGTAATAGAAATGCAGCCCTACTGTCATGTGATCATGCGTTCAGATGCTGATGACAGACTTTGACTCGGGCGTTTCAGAACCACCACACCAACATTTAAGATGCTGCGATGCGATTGGTCTGCTGGTTAGTCCAGTTAATCACAGCCACATGAGTGTATTGTGGGATTAATTCGGTTAATTCTCTTCCATCACAGTTTATGCACGTCTTATCAGATAAAAACATTGAACGCATGAGGGTTTTTTGTGCATATCCTAGTGCAGTGCTTCCAAACTGTGGCCGCGGCCCCCGGTGGGCTGTAGTGGTATTGCAGGGAGGCCGTAGCTAGTCCAAATCAATATATTAAAATAATTAAAATATTCCAATTGTTCTAAAATTAGATTTTTTTTGAAAGTATGTAAGGTTAGTGTTATGGATTTCAATATATTTGTAAAGAGTGTTTACATCATAATTCACATGAAGTTCTTACAAACTTGTTAATAAATGTATTTGTAGGTAAATGTCGGTATATATTTTTTAACGGCGGGGTCGTGGAGCTTTTGCAATGTTTTTGGGGGGCCGGACCCCTCTTAAGTTTGGGAAGCTCTGAACTAGTGTTTCCATCCAGTGTGGTGTTTTTGTGTTTTTTAACGCCAAAATTCATGTAAAAATCTGTGAATGGAAGTAGTTTTTGAGTGCTGTAATTCATCTTCTGGTGTCCCAGGAACCCCTGCGCTCACGTCCCGCCAGTTCAAGGAATCAGACTTCCAGCAGGTGGTGGATTTCATCGATCAGGGCATCAAGATCGCTCTGGACGTGAAGACCAAGACCAGTGAGTTCCAGATCTCTGCTTCTGCTTTGTATTTTTCTGCTCAGTGATTCACTGGATGAATAAATGACACTGTGTTGTTTTGAGCATTTGTCTTTGTCTACATTAAATCAAACCGTTTTAGCCTTAGTGAATGTAGAGTGTGTTTTATGATTATTTATGTAAGTTTGTTACAAGTAAAAACAATAAAAAGAAAACAATTGCAAGATAAAAAGTCGCACTTACATGTTACAAACTCAGATTTGTGAGTTTATATCTCGCAATCCTGACTTTTTCCCCTAAATTGTAAGATATAAACTCGAATTGTGAGGGGGAAAAAAGTCACAATTAAATTTTATTTTTTTTATTCCACGGTGGGAAGAAGCTTCTGTAATTATTTAAAACATCAGATATCTGTTTTCAGAGTTATTCATTGTAAATATTGTGTAAATTCTGTTTAATTTAAGAAATTTTGAACTTGATCCTCAGTATCATCATGTGCCATTAAAAACACATATTGTTATACACTACCATTCAAAAGATAATTGAAAAAAGAAATTAATATTCCACAAGAATGCATTAAATAGATCAAAAGTATTAAAGATTCTATTTCAAATAAATACTGTCTAGTAAAGGAAATACACTACTGGTCAAATGTTTGGAATAGTTTCTTCTGCTCACCAAGGCTGCATTTATTTAATCAAAAATACAGTAAAAATTTTAAATATTATTACAATTTAGAATAGATGTTGTCTATGTGAATATTATAGTACAGTTTAATTTATTTCCAGTAATCAAAGCTGAATTTTCAGCATCATTACTCCAGTCTTCAGTGTCACATGATCCTTCAGAAATCATTCTGATATGATGATTTGATGATCAACAAACATTTATGATTATTATTAATGTTGAAAACAGTTTTTTAGTGGAAACTGTGATACACTATACAAAAGTTTGGGTAATTTGATCAAAAGTGACAGTAAAGACATGTAACAAAAGATTCTACTTCTATATTTTTGAACTTTCTATTCATCAAAGAATCCTGAAAAATAAAATATTTACGGTTTCCACAAAAAACTTCACTGATAATAATCATAAATGTTTGTTGATCATCAAATCATCATATCAGAATGATTTCTGAAGGATCATGTGACACTGAAGACTGGAGTAATGATGCTGAAAATTCAGCTTTGATCACTGGATATAAATTATATTTGACTATATATTCACATAGAAAACAGATGATTTACATTAGAATAATATTTCACAATTTTTACTGTATTTTTGATCAAATAAATGTTCTGTTTTGCTGTTATAATGTTCTCTAACTCATTTTTCTTCAGAAAAGCTGGCTGATTTCAAGAGTTTCCTGCTGGAAGATGCAGAGACGGCGTCCCGCATCGCTGACCTGCGTTTGCGCGTGGAGGCTTTCGCCCGTCCGTTCCCGATGCCCGGATTCCATGACCATTAAAGCTGGAATAATCTGGGTAACAAGGGAGCCGATCGCACACATCGCCGGCTCTTTCCCCAGACCACACACTTACCAAGAGTCTTATTTTTCTTTTCTTTTTTTGCTGTTTAGCTTTATGATCAGTCACTATTTAATTAATCATTTACTGGAACTAGAAGTCTTAAAGTGACCAGTAGGTAATGACGTGAACGTCCCAATCCCATCAAACTGACTTGAACATGGAAGAACGAAACACGCCGGACAGTATTTGACAGTAGATTCGCTAACATTAGCAGCGTGTGCTTGTTTCATTCAGACGTCAGGATGATTTATTCCTTCTGGATGATGTTTGGGACGCGACTAACATCTTCCATATCGAGTGAGGAACTATAACAGACTAATGATGCTAAATGTTTACAGACTGTGATTCTCATTTTCTGTTCTTCCTTAAAAGCTTTTCTACTTGAGTCTTAGTCTTGAGTCTTGGATAATTGAAGCTGTTTTGTAAATGTACAGTAGTGTCGGGAAGGACTGTAACTGTTTACGTTGCTGGAGTTTTCATTTGTCGGATCTCATCTGGAGTGATTTCTGTTCTTCGGAGCATTTACGGCACGGTTGTGAACAAATAAACTGATATTGATAAATACTTTCATGTTGCACACGTCTACAATCCTCTACCTTCATTCTCCTGGATTCTGCCTGACAAAACACCTTTTTATCACAAAATTATTCTTTTTAAATGGACAGATCTTTACAAATAATTTTCTAAAAATGTCTAATCCCAATAAAATCGCACGGTAGGAAAATGCACCTCTTTTTCCTGTTCATTTGTGTGTGTGTGTGTGTGTGTGTGTGTGTGTGTGTGTGTGTGTGTGTGTGTGTGTGTGTGTGTGTGTGTGTGGAGATCATTGATCGGCTCTGTTCTGATCGCAGCAGTCTTTCTGGCCCGTCATCTTCAGCAGAATAATGTGTTTTGAGTCAGAGGATTATTCAGAAACGTGCGTTTAAAAATACATCTCGGCGACTGAAAGAGCGGCTGTTTAATCAACAGATTAAAAGAGTTTGTTCAGGTCAAGTCAAACCCTAAAATCACAAGTAATTATATTTTGAATGTCTTTGAACTCTCACACTGAATTTGGTGTGGGATTTACTTTAAAACAATTTTAAATTTTAGTCAAAATGGATGAAAAATCAAATACAATCACTAGTAATATGAAACTAACTAACTGCTTATCACTTTTGACCAGTTGGTGGCATTGTTACACAACTGATGTTGTGTGGTCAGTGTGAGGAGACAACGACGCATACAGAGTTTGGAGTCGATATGCTGAAGCGTTGAAGAGTTACAGCCTCAGAATCAGCTTGGCACCATGGCAACAGTTTGTTTTTGCATTATTCGAAAACGATTTGGCCAATCGGAGAGCTTTTAATAACATTTTGTTGGTATGTTCTCATAACAATCTGTGCCAATTTTGGTGAAAATCGGACCAACGGTCTGGGAGGAGTTCAAAAAATTAGGTTTTCAAAGGGAGTCAAAATGACACAGTTTGACCAACTACAGCATGATTGGAATGACTCAAGGAATCGATCAGCTCTAGTTCAATTAAAAGGCAAAATGAATCAGTAACTATTAACCTTTTTGGAAATTTCATTATTTTAAAATCACAAGGTCTCAACTTTTTTTGCATTTTACAACAAAATTCAAACTTTCTGACCCTCAAAATGGATGAAATAGAAAAAAATTGGGTATCGCTTGCCTTGGTTTGCTGCTCTGTTTAGGCAAACTGTTTAGAAGGTATAAAATCAATTTTTTTTATATCTCCTGACCAGTAGGTGGAGCTGTGTGGAAACGCTGTAGCCTCAGGTCATTCTTGTGATGACGTACCGAGACTCGTTTTAATATGTTAAAGTGTTGCAGAGATTTATCCATTTTTTCGTGCTCTTCGTCTAATTCCTTTGCGTGTTATTGGAAAACTGTTGGGTTTATCAAAATACGCCATTTTACAACAAAATTCATACTTGCCAACGCTCAAAACGAGCGACATGGGAAAATTGGGTATCACTCAGACTGTTTGAGCAAACTGTTCAGAAGTTATAAAAAATGGCTTATATAACATCTCCTGACCAGTAGGTGGAGCTGTGCCGAAACACTGTAGCCTCAGGTCATGCGTATGATGACATGTACCGAGACTCGCTTCAATACGCCAAAGTGTTGCAGAGATTTAGCCTCGCATCCATTTTCACGTGCTTTTCGTCTAGCAGACATTTTGACCAACTATGGCATAATCTATCAAAGAATCTATCGACTCTAGTTTCATTAAAAAGACAAAATTAAGCAAAAGTAATTAACATTTTGGGAAATTCCAATATAATTATTAACCACAAGGTGGCGCTGTCTCAACTTTGAGTACCTTCAGGCCATAGTGCTGATGACGCATTCAAAGGTTCATAATGGGCAAACTGTTGTGAAGATATGAAAGCCATTTTTCATATCTCCTGACCTGTAGGTGGAGCTGTGCGGAAACGCTGTAGCCTCAGGTCATGCATCCATTTTTACGTGCTCTTCGTCTAATTCGTTTGCGCGTTTTTGGAAAACTGTTGGGTTTTTAACAAAGATTTTAATAGCAATTTGCCAACATGGTCTGAAGATGATGTGAGCCAATCTTGGTGAAAATCCAACAAACTGTCAAGGGCGAGATGGAAAAAGTAGGTTTTCAAAGAAATTCAAAATGGTGGAAAAATCCAATCGGATGAGAAGGAAAAAAGGTTTTTGTTTCTGGGCATTACAGTTCTTTTAGGTGAGATGTCTGTGTTTTCTCTCATTCCGTGTACAAACACATCACGAGTGAATCCCGGTGTGACGGTGTCGCCGGGTCGCGTTTGCTTTGGGATCTCGGAGATGAGCTGACATGATCGGGAATTCTCTCTCCCTCCTCCTCCTCCTCCTGCAGGCAAAGACGGGCGCTAATTTGACAATAAATCAGTGAGGGACGGATAGACGACCGCGACCGCAATTAATTGTGCTCGTTTATTTGGAGTGGCACGTCGCCGTTTGAAGGCGTGTCATAATTAAAGCCCTGCAGGACCGTGATGTGGCGGTACAGAGTCGATGGCTTAAGTGGCGTTTTAGAGTCCCATTTAAACTCTAAACAATAGCTAATGTGTCATAATTATCTCATAATAAAGTGTAAGTGTCTCTTATAGACACTCCTCTCCTCTGGAGAGAAGCTTCACTCAGTGGTTACGAGCCTGACGGACCGGATGAAGAGCAGGAACACACAGAGAAGTTGAGCCAGAAATTAACTTTTTCTTCATTGTCCCTCATTATTTCTGACCGTTTTGAAAAGTGTCCATCAATGCGGGTTTGAAACGCGTGGACGTTTGTTTCCGGCATAATAAATTCTGACTTTTTTCTCCAAATTGTGAGATTAGAAAGTCATTTTATTCCCATGGAGGAAACGAAGCTTCCTTCGGAACGACATCAGGAAAGAATCTTTATTGTGGCTGAACTGTATTTTTACTGTAATTTCCAGTTGACTGCTCCAGACGGAGTACTTTTTCACTTATTTTTGTATGTTTTTGGGGTCATATGAGCTGCAGTCGTTCTACTTCATCCGACAATCCGGTCTATAACAGAAGCTAATGGAAACAAGTTTACTTGTTTTTGTTTGTTTGTTTACTTAAGCTACTTAAATAACTAATGCTGGCTTAATCTAAGCCCTGTTTGTGAAACTGGGCCTAAATCTGTTCTATTAAGCGGCTTCTCAAACAAGAACAAATGTAGGCGGGGCTTGATTGTGTCTGTGGGAATTGATTGGATGGTGGTGCTTTGCTATTGGTGGATCTCATGTGAGTGACAGGTTGCCCCGCCCTCGTCATCAGAGAAGAGATTCTGATTCAAGATGATGAGGAACATGAATTTAACACAATGATGATGTGCATCGATAAAACATAATAAACACTGCAAATATTCCATAAAAAACAAGAATTGGCAATATTAAATTTCATAATGACTTTAAAACATACAAGTTTGCTTTTGTCTAGATACTTAAATATTTGACCTCAGTACTCATACTTCAACTGTATTTTCTGTGAACATTTGACAGCCATGCAAACACACACTTGAGTTTGTTTACACCTGAGCTGAGAGGCTGAGCACACACACACACACACACACACACACGCGCACGTATGTCTGGTAAACAGATTTTCACACTGAAGTCTCAGCTGTGACCAACAGCTCAAGGAAGCTGTTCTCACCTCACACTTTCTCACACACACACACACACACACGCACACTCTCACGCATACACATGCACAAACGCACTCACTCACACACACATTTGCTCAAACGTACTCATTCATTCACACACACACACACACTTGCTCAAACGCACTCATTCATTCAATCACACACACACACACTTGCTCAAACACACTCATTCATTCACACACACACACACACACACACTCACTCAAACGCACTCATTCACACACACACACACACTTGCTCTAACGCACTCATTCATTCAATCACACACACACACACACTTGCTCAAACGCACTCATTCACACACACACACACACACACTTGCTCAAACGCACTCATTCATTCAATCACACACACACACTTGCTCAAACGCACTCATTCATTCACACACACACACACACACACTTGCTCAAACGCACTCATTCATTCACACACACACACACACTTGCTCAAACGCACTCATTCATTCAATCACACACACACACACTTGCTCAAACGCACTCATTCATTCACACACACACACACACACACACACTCACTCAAACGCACTCATTCACACACACACACACACTTGCTCAAACGCACTCATTCATTCAATCACACACACACACACTTGCTCAAACGCACTCATTCACACACACACACACACACACACACACACACACTTGCTCAAACGCACTCATTCATTCAATCACACACACACACTTGCTCAAACGCACTCATTCATTCACACACACACACACTTGCTCAAACGCACTCATTCATTCACACACACACACACACTTGCTCAAACGCACTCATTCATTCACACACACACACACACTTGCTCAAACGCACTCATTCATTCTCACACACACACACACACTTGCTCAAACGCACTCATTCATTCACACACACACTCGCTCAAACGCACTCATTCATTCTCACACACACACACTCACACACACATTTGCTCAAACGCACTCATTCATTCTCACACACACACACTCACACACACATTTGCTCAAACGCACTCATTCATTCACACACACACACTCGCTCAAACGCACTCATTCATTCACGCACACACACACACTTGCTCAAACGCACTCATTCATTCACACACACACTCGCTCAAACGCACTCATTCATTCTCACACACACACACACACTCACTCACACACATTTGCTCAAACGCACTCATTCATTCACACACACACACTTGCTCAAACGCACTCATTCATTCACACACACACACTCGCTCAAACGCACTCATTCATTCTCACACACACACACACACTTGCTCAAACGCACTCATTCATTCACACACACACTCGCTCAAACGCACTCATTCATTCTCACACACACACACACTCACTCACACACACTTGCTCAAACGCACTCATTCATTCACACACACACACACACTTGCTCAAACGCACTCATTCATTCACACACACACTTGCTCAAACGCACTCATTCATTCACACACACACTCACACACACACACACACACACACACACAGAGCTGGAGGCCAGAACCGACTGCTCTGCTTCTCTCACTGTTCATCATTTTCAATGTATTGTCTTATTAAACAGAGCCTGTAGAAACAACCTCTGATAATTAAAGGAATAGTTCAGCCGAGAATGAAATGACAAAAACACCATAACAGTCCTTGAGACTCTTCCAAAACACGTGAAGTCATGAAGTCTCAGATCTGATGTGTGTTGGTCACTGCAGGTGAGTCAAATCACGTCTAAAATTAGCTCTTCATTTGTATAAGTGTTAACGTTCTTCAGCATATAACCGATAACGACACGGACATGCTTGACGTTACAGTACAAAAACACACGTTTCTTGAGTCTTGTTATAGCAGAATATGCACGACACCATATGTTTATTTATTTATTTGTTGTGATTGTTGCTGTAGTTATTTGTACTTGTATTCCAGGACGGTCGGAGGTGTTTTGCTCACTGTGTGTGTAGATTGCATTCGGCCTGTAGATGAATAGCGATACAAAGAATAACAAATGGAGGCAATGCAATCATGACGGGTCGCCGCGCCTTCCGCTTAGGTAATGACGGCCCCTGTGTGTGTGTCTGTGTGTGATTATGCCTGATGCGTTTCTTCAACCAACCTGATTACCTGTCAGCATGTGCTGGGGCCTGACAGAAGCAGCTCTCACACGCCGCAGGTGGAGCGTCTGGAGGTGTGTGTGTGTGTGAATGCAGAGACGAGGAGCATATCCTTTATTGAAGCACTGAATGCTTTCAGTGTGTGTGTGTGTGTGTTTTGGTACCCAGCTGTGCAGAGGACAGGAGTGATTGCTGCTAGATAACATGCATTATTCTCACTATGCACACACTGGCCGGCAATTCTCCCTTGTAATGTCCCGCAAATATGCCCACAACAAACTTATGGGTTTTTCTAAAGAGCCACAAAAATGTGGTTTTCAGCCGATGGACAAAGACGGCGCACATTTGTGTTTGCAAACAAATTGAGACTCAAACTGCATGGATGCATGTGAGAAATGCATTTGATTTTCATGCTTTTTAAAAAAAAAAAAAAAAAAATAGTTCACCCAGAAATTACAATGTTGTGGTGAGTTATGATCAGTTATCATGAGAATCATCACTGATGTCAAAAAAATGCATCTTCATACTCCACATGTGAAAGGTGCACTATATATATAGGTGCATCTATAATATACATATATTCTATAATATATATATATATATATATATATGTGTACATATACACACAAATATATATATATATATATATATATATATATATGTGTGTGTGTGTGTGTGTATATGTACATATAATATGTATATGAATATGTTGAAAAACAGCCGTTATATCCTGTCAATCAAAAAGATGGCAGGAAAATGCACTGCATTTGGGTTTTGTGTAAAGAAAAAATGCTAAGAAACCATTTTGATGTTCAATATAAGTCGTAATTATATGAATTAATAACATTCAGAAAGTTAAGAAATAATAACTTAATATTCAGAATTTAGTTAATGTGTAGATATTAATTTTAGTAATGTGTTTGCTTATAACTGATAGCAGTTACTCTGAAACAAGTTGAAGGTTTAATTTGCATTTCTTACAAAATGTTATAATTAATTATTAATTATAATGAAATTATCATTAATTTAAAATAAGGTATAAAAGTCAGAACCTCCAAACTATCGGTTTCAGTATAGCTATCGGCAGATATCACTCTGAATAATTGGTATTCACACATACATATGTATATGAAATATTATTCTAATGTAAATCACCTGTTTTCTATGTGAATATATAGTAAAATATAATTTATATCCAGTGATCAAAGCTGAATTTTCAGCATCATTACTCCAGTCTTCAGTGTATGGAAGCCCGTTCCCGCCACTGTTGAGAAAAAAAAAAAATTCTGTAAGTCATAATAATGAGAAACTTTCTCATAATAATGACTTAGTATCTCATAATAATGAGAAACTTTTCTCATAATAATGAGAAACTTTCTCATTATAATGACTTAACATCTCATAATAATGACTTAGTATCTCATAATAATGACTTAGTATCTCATAATAATGACTTAGTATCTTTAACTTAATCAAAAAAAATTTTTTTTTATTTTTTTTAGAAACTTTCTCATAATAATGACTTAACATCTCATAATAATGACTTAGTATCTCATAATAATGACTTAGTATCTCATAATAATGACTTAGTATCTTTAACTTAATCAAAAAAAATTTTTTTTTTTTTTTTTTTTTAGAAACTTTCTCATAATAATGACTTATTATCTCATAATAATGACTTAGTATCTCATAATAATGACTTAACATCTCATAATAATGACTTAACATCTCATAATAATGACTTAACATCTTTTTTTTTATTAAGTTAAAGATGCTAAGTCATTATTATGAGATACTAAGTCATTATTATGAGATACTAAGTCATTATTATGAGATGTTAAGTCATTATTATGAGATACTAAGTCATTATTATGAGATGTTAAGTCATTAGTTTCTAAAAAAAACAAAAAAGAATTTTTTTGATTAAGTTAAAGATGCTAAGTCATTATTATGAGATACTAAGTCATTATTATGAGATGTTAAGTCATTATTATGAGATACTAAGTCATTATTATGAGATGTTAAGTCATTATTATGAGATGTTAAGTCATTATTATGAGATGTTAAGTCATTATTATGAGATACTAAGTCATTATTATGAGATGTTAAGTCATTATTATGAGATATTAAGTCATTATTATGAGATGTTAAGTCATTATTATGAGATACTAAGTCATTATTATGAGATGTTAAGTCATTATTATGAGATATTAAGTCATTATTATGAGATGTTAAGTCATTATTATGAGATACTAAGTCATTATTATGAGAAAGTTTCTTATTATTATGACTTACGGAATATTTTTTTTTTCTCAACAGTGGCGGGAACGGGCTTCCATATCAGTGTCACATGATCCTTCAGAAATCATTCTGATATGATGATTGGATGATCAAGAAATATTTATTAATATTAATCTTGAAAACAGTTGTGCTGCTTCTGATTTTTTCTAGCTATTAAAGATTTAATTTGTTTTCAGTGGAAGCAGGAGCATCAGCGATGCAGTGTTTAGTAAGTAAACGTTTGAATGTGTGTGTGAGTGTGTGTGTGTGTGAGTGTGTGTGTGTGTGAGTGTGAGTGTGAGTGTGTGTGTGTGTGTGCGTGTGTGTGTGTGTGTGTGGGGCTCCTCTGAGGTCTTTTAAAAGTCAGGTCCTTCCTTCTTCAGACTCTCATAGTCTGTGTTGATGGCCACCAACTGTGTAGAAAGAATGAGAGAATACATTTAAATGTAGTTAGCGTAAATTAAGATCATCAGAATATCATAAACGACAAACAAGAGCACACACACTCACACACACACACACACACAGTGTCTGACAGCTTCTGCAGCCCTTTGTTACGTGATCTGGCTCTGTGTTTGTGTTTCAGGAAAAGTGTATGAGAGATTTAGGGTTTGTGAACTAATTCAATAAAGGAAATGAATATTTACGCAGCCTGAAGTCAGTGGATTAAGTTAACACATTCAGTGTTTCTGAACGTCCAGTTATTTTAAATGTTGTGTTTATGTGAACATTAAGGGAACATTCCATTTTATCATCTTCAAACATTATGGGAACGTTTCTTTTGAATGTTCTGAAACAAGTTATAACTTTTAAAGAACATTAGACAAACATTATTAAAGATTAAAGATTACTTTGAGTGAACATTCTATTAGCGTTTCTGGAGAAACATTTGTTCATAACTCTGGGAGAACCTCGCCAGAACGTTCTTTGTTCGATGGGATGTGCATATTTACTGATCAATCATTAGTTGAAGAAGTTCAGTTCAGAATTAAAATGTCCTGATAATTCACTCTCCTCCATGTCATCCAAGATGTTCATGTCTTTCTTTCTTCAGTCAAAACGAAATGAAGGAAAACATTCTGAGATTTTTCTCCATATAGTGGACTTCAATGGGGTTCAACAGGTTGAAGGTCCAAATGTCAGTTTCAGTGCAGCTTCAAAGATCTACATGATCCAGATGAGGAATAAGAGTCTGATCTAGAGAAACCATCGCACATTTTATACAAAAATATACTTTTAACCACAAATGCTCGTCTTGCACTGCTCTGATGCGCCACACATCACGTCATCACGCTGGAGAGGTCATGTGACATAGATGGAAGGAACGCGGTAGGGAGAAAAACTCCATCTCATTTTCTCCTCCAACTTCAAAATCATCCGACATCATCATTGTTTTACTTTTTTTGTAAAGGCGTTTGACTTCGTCTTTGTACCTTTCCAGCATGATGACGTAATGTGTGGCGCATCAGAGCAGTGCAAGACGAGCATTTGTGGTTAAAAAGTATATTTTTGTATAAAATGTGTGATGGTTTCTCTAGATCAGACTCTTATTCCTCGTCTGGATCATGTAGATCTTTGAAGCTGCACTGAAACTGACATTTGGACCTTCAACCCGTTGAACCCCAGTGAAGTCCACTATATGGAGAACAATCCTGGAATGTTTTCCTCATTTTTTTCCACTGAAGACAGAAAGACATCTTGGATGACATGGAGGAGAGTGAATTATCAGGACATTTTAATTCTGAACTAATCCTAATGCAGTGTTTATGACCTGAATGATTCCTCTTGGTGAGGAGAGTTTGTGGTTTCTTCTCCAAGTGATCAGATGCACCATTTTCTCCTGCTTGACCAGCTTGAAACAGCTGAAAAAAATCCTCAATTCCTGCATTCATGCTTTACTGTTTTTGTGAAAAGGTCTCGGAGCATCAGGTTTTCTGTGACAGAAATCGTGTTTACGTTCTGAAAGTGTGACAGGAGACATGTTCTTCAGCCGGTGTTATTTTATTTTCATATTCTCATTGATCTCTCTCTGCTTCTGTTTCTCTCATTATGATTAATGTTGAGACGCCGCTGGATTCTTGATTTCTGACCTTTGGCTCTTCTTGAGAATCAAACATGTCGAGTCGTGACCTTTGGTGAGCCTGAACGCAGACTTCCCAAGAACACGCGTGTCTCCTCTGAGGACACCTCGCTCATTCTCGCCGTCTGCCTTCGTTAATACTTTCATAATGGTTGGAGGTGATCAAGATGTTCCAAACGAGAACAAAACATTCACCCGCTGCGATATAAAATATTCCTTCTAAATAAGACGTGAACGAAGTTTTTCACACGAGCTTCAGGAGAAACAAGTCACCATGAAAACAAAATGGACAATTCTAATTTTTTAATGGAATATTGCAGTTTATTATGAATGAATTTATCCGTAGTTTTCAAATATATGTGCCTCATAATCAAAACTAGATGAAAATGTTGGAGGCAAACTTTGAAGTTGGCTTGAGAAAGCATGACCAGAAAGTTTGAAGAAGTTTTAAAACCTTTGGTTTTCAAAGTTTTCAGTTTGAAATAGTTTGAAGTTTAGATAAAAGATTGATGGTTTTGAAGGCAATACACACTATCAGAAAACAGAACAGTTTTAACACATTGTTAGCATCAATTAGCATATAGCTAACATGTTTTAGCACATTGCTAACATAATTAAGCACATTGCCAGCATTAATTAGCATGTTTAAGCACATTGCTAGCATTAAATTAGCATTTGATAACATGTTAACAATGTGTTTTAGCATGCTGCTGGAATGAATTTTGATGTTTTCAAACATTGCTAGTGTTTTAGCATGTTGTTAGCATGAATTAGCACATTTTCACCGTGTTCTAACACATTGTTCGCATTAGCATGTTGCTAGCATGTTACCAGCATGTTTTAACACTTTGTTAGCATTAATTAGCATGTTCCTAACATGAGTTAGCACATTGCTAACATGTTTTAACACATTACTACCATGAATTAACACAATGCTAGCTTGAATTATCATGTTTTAACACATTGTTAGCATGAATTATCATATTGCTAACATGTTAGCAACATGTTTTAGCACTTTTCTAGCATTAAGTAGGATGTTGCTATCATGAATTATCACATTGCTAACATGAATTAGCACATAGCTACCATGTTTTAACACATTACTACCATGAATTAACACAATGCTAGCTTGAATTATCATGTTTTAACACATTGTTAGCATGAATTTATCATATTGCTAACATGTTAGCAACATGTTTTAGCACTTTTCTAGCATTAAGTAGCATGTTGCTATCATGAATTATCACATTGCTAACAATAATTAGGACATAGCTACCATTTTTTAGCACATTGCTAGCATTAATTAGCATTTGCTAACATGTTAACAATGTGTTTTAGCATGTTGTTAGAATGAATTTAAATGTCTTCGCACATTGCTAGTGTTTTAGCATGTTGCTATCATGAATTATCACATTGCTAACATTAATTAGCACATAGCTACCATGTTTTAGCACATTGCTAGCATTAATTAGCATTTGCTAACATCTTAACAATGTGTTTTAGCATGTTGTTAGAATGAATTTAAATGTCTTCGCACATTGCTAGTGTTTTAGCATGTTGCCATCATGAATTATCACATTGCTAACATTAATTAGCACATATCTACCATGTTTTAGCACATTGCTAGCATTAATTAGCATTTGCTAACATGTTAACAATGTGTTTTAGCATGTTGCTAATATGAATTAGGACTTTGGTAGCATTAATTAGCATTTTTACTAACATAAATCTAACGAGATCCACCAATAGCAAACCACCACCATCCAATCAACTCCCCACAGACAAAATCAGGCCCCGCCTACATTTGTTCTTGTTTGAGAAGCCAACTTCCCTTTCATGACTTCATGAAATGTGTTTGTTTTTTCGGGTTAATTAAGAGCATCATCCGAGAATTTGAAGTGCACTTGAATAGTGTCTACGTGTTAGTTAAGATACGGTTTGACGTCTCCTGTCACGCATCGCTCCATCGTGTTCGATGAAACTCAGCACGCACGCCAGCTGATCCGGGAACAGCGGGAGTGACGGATGTGTCTGCGCTGTCAGTCTGCAGCTGATCACAGAGCAGTCGCTGGGCTGTTTACCTTGTACTGATAGGTCGGGTCGAGTTTGTTCCACGGTTCAGGGTTATTCTTCCTGTCCCAGCTGACAGAATGAGGGTAAGGCCAGACCAGAGAGGAGAAAGAAAGCGAGTGAAAAAAACAGCACTGGGAAGGAGGGAGAGACGATGAGGATGAGTGACTGTAAAGGAGGGTAAAACTGAAGGAGGGTAATTATCAGGCCGGGGTGACGGAGGCCAGTTTTTTTGGCAGACTGTCGTTGTTCATTAATATGGAAGCTTGTTTCTGCTACTAAATAAAAACGGTAATTATGACTTTTTTCTCAAAATTGTGAGATTTAAACTCCCAACTGCGAGATACAAAGTCAGAATTAAGATATAAAGTCAGAATTGTGAGATAAAATCAGAACTGTGAGATATAAAGTCAGAATTGCAAGATATAAAGTCAGAATTGGGAGATATAAAGTCAGAATTGTGTGATATTAAGTCAGAATTGTGTGATATTAAGTCAGAATTGTGTGATATTAAGTCAGAATTGTGTGATATTAAGTCCGAATTGTGAGATATAAAGTCCGAATTGTGAGATATAAAGTCCGAATTGTGTGATATAAAGTCAGAATTGAGAGATATAAAGTCAGAATTGTGAGATATAAAGTCAGAATTGAGAGATATAAAGTCAGAATTGAGAGATATAAAGTCAGAATTGAGAGATATAAAGTCAGAATTGCGAGATATAAAGTCCGAATTGCGAGATATATAGTCAGAATTGAGATATAAAGTCAGAATTGTGAGATATAAAGTCAGAATTGAGATATAAAGTCCGAATTGTGAGATATAAAGTCAGAATTGAGAGATATAAAGTCAGAATTGAGATATAAAGTCAGAATTGAGATATAAAGTCAGAATTGCGAGATATAAAGTCAGAATTGAGATATAAAGTCCGAATTGTGAGATATAAAGTCAGAATTGTTTGATATAAAGTCCGAATTGTGAGATATAAAGTCCGAATTGAGAGATATAAAGTCAGAATTGTGAGATATAAAGTCCGAATTGTGAGATATAAAGTCAGAATTGAGAGATATAAAGTCCGAATTGTGAGATATAAAGTCAGAATTGAGAGATATAAAGTCCGAATTGTTTGATATAAAGTCCGAATTGTGAGATATAAAGTCCGAATTGTGAGATATAAAGTCCGAATTGAGAGATATAAAGTCCGAATTGTGAGATATAAAGTCAGAATTGTGAGATATAAAGTCAGAATTGCGAGATATAAAGTCAGAATTGAGATATAAAGTCAGAATTGTGAGATATAAAGTCAGAATTGTTAGATAATAAGTCAGAATTACCTTTTTTTATTTTTTATTTCATGGCGGAAACAAGCTTTCATACATTTCGCAAAGGTTGTTTCTCACAGGGATGAATTAATGCACACCACAAACATAAGCAACTAGCATCAGCTCATCCAATCAGAATTTAGAATTTCAAAATGTTGCAAAAAGCTACATTACAAAAGCTAGACAATACAGTTACTAATGTTACTATATGATGTCATGTGACTGGTTGTCCTGTGCTGTGTCAGCGTTAAGAACAAACTGCTCGTGTTTATTCTTCAGGTTTAAACAACATGAGGGTGAGTAAAAGATGTCCATTTCCTTTTCTGTAAATCCTCATTAACTGCTTTGTAAAGTGGGATGATTTTCCGGGTGGATTTGTGTCTGCTCACCTGACATGAGGTCCACGAGCCAGTCGGATCAGATAGAGAGAAGCTCCGCTCACACCCACAAACAGGAAGATGAACTGAGGGATGAGCTGAAAGAGGACGTGAAGAATTAAAATCTCTGGTCAAACTCGTCAGGCGTGGACTCGAGTGTCTTACATCGTTAGAATCATTGGCGAAATTTTCAGGTATTTTGAATTATTTTTAAAAACCTACTATTGCGAACTAGTCCTAGTCAAGATTCTCTGGAGTCTGAGTGTCAATAATCATCAAAAAAAAAAAAAAAAGTTGAAATTTCAATTCACGGTCTCTAAGGGCCGCCAAAACTTCGAAGTGGGCGGAGTCACTTTTACTAAAATGGCCATAACTCGTGAACGGAATGAGATATTTTCACCAAACTTGGCACACCCATATAAGAGCTCATTCTGTGGTCACGTGAAAAATAACACGGCGACTGGCCACTTGGTGGCGCTATAACATAGAAAAAACATGAAAACTGTTTTAACTACTTCACCATTAGTCCGATTGACTTAAAAATTGGCATACAGTGTCTTTGTCCAAGGCACCGTGACTGTTTATGAGGACATTGATGCATCTCAAAAAACATGTCTGTCATCGGCCAATGAAATTCGAGCAGCTGTCAGACTAGATTAACGAAAGCCGATCGGAACGAAACTCGCTGGGCCTGTTTGACTCACGGCTCTAGAGGCCTGTGAGAAATTAGAAAGAAATCAGCCACCAGGGGGCGCCTTCGCGTTTTTCATTTAAGTAAAGGATTATGTAGCACGCAATTTTTCGCATACGCAACATTCATACCACATGGTAGAACTCCTCATTATGAGCAACTTTCTCTCTAGGACCGCCGCCGTCCATCGAATCGTTCGTTTTATAGCAGATTTATGAGCAGATGTGTTATTCTGCAACATTTATCCATTTGGCAAATGCTTGTATCCTTTGAATTCAAGGTGTACATGTTACCAGTTCATGCATTCCCTGAGAATCGAACCCGTGATCTTGGTGTTGCAAGCGCCATACCCTGTTTAAGCTACAGTAATGCTGTAAACGTAAAATTAGTTACACTGTCACATGTTTACAGTTCGATTCCCAATGAACTGATGTTCACCTTGAATGCAATGCAAGTGACTTTGGAAAACAACATCTCCCAAATGCATAAATGTAAATATCCGAGTAATGACTCCGCTGGTTTAAGCAACTTCAACTAACTCAGCAAGAACTGCTGCTCCATCATGAGCTGAAAGAGGGAAGCGAGTGCAGGAGACGGCGTCTGACATGTTTCAGAGCGCAACGGTGTGTGAAATGGAGCCTGTGCAGTCAGAAGTGTGTGTGTTCATGTACTTGCATCAAGTAGGTTTCAGGTCTAAATGAACACACACACACACACACACACACACACACACTCTCTCTTTTATATGCATGAAGACACACTGTGTGTGTCAGTCTGGGTTGAGTGACGAAGGACACAGCCGCCAGTGTGTGTGTGTGTGTGTGTGTGCCGCCGATCAGACTGAGTGACAGGATCACACACACACACACACACACCCTACCGGGAGACTTCAGTGTGTGTGTGTGTGTGTGTGTGTGTGTGAATGATAACAGGGATTAGAATAGAAATACATATTAAAAGAGTAAATGTGACGCATCAGTTCGGATGGCAGAATCGCCACATTTTTTCTGTGTTTGAGAAAGTGAAAGACAGGCAGACACAGACTTAGCCTTATGTTGTCAAAACTGCCTCCTGTAACAGTTATTTGCATAATCCTCCAGGGGTTACTGGAAGATATTCAAATTAGCTTATCAAATATGTTTAAGCGTCCTAAGCCGAGCGCAACATGTGTTTTTGCTTTGGTTTCTCTCATCTCGCCGCTGAATTCAATCCTGATGGGCGTTTTGTGGTCAATTGATGTTTCTGAGCGTTTGTCTTGTTTGATAGTTGGTTTGATCATCTTTGTGTTGATGATGAAGTTTCACTTATTTTTATTTTTTGATTATATCTTGATTTTCAATTAGTCTTTGTTTGTATTTTTTTTAATATAAATTGATGAAAAGCTCATAATCCTGTGTTTGATTAAGTGGGAACTTTGATTGAAAATACAGTAATTTTCTCTGTAATTTGTTCACATTGTAGTTCACGTTTTACCTCACATGTTTTACCTTCCTGCTGAACACTTTCTGTAAAATTTCATTATATATTTTTTGGTGATTTTAATTGTTTTTCTTTGTTGATCAGTGTGTGGTGTACACATGTGGAAAGACACAGCTGACGGGAAACATTCTCAGAATGTTCTGGCAAGGTTCTCTCGAAGTTATGAATAAATTCTTCCAGTAACGTTAATAGAACGTTCATCCAAAGTTGTCTGGTCCTTAATGATGTTCTCAAAACGTTAGCACAAAAACATCATTCATGGAATGTTTTTTTTTAATAATATGTTTCAGGTGGAGGTTCATCTAACCTTTTTTTAAATGTAATGATTGTGTCAGAACTTTCAGAGAATATTCAAAAATAACCGCCATACTAATTACCATAATGATAAAATGGAATGTTCCCTTAATGCTCGTGTAACCATCAAATTTTATTTAAAGATTTTAAAAATAGAGTGTTTTTTATGGAAGCTTGTTTCCACCGAATAAAAAAACGGTAATTGCGACTTTTTATCTCACAATTCTGACTTTTTGTTTCTCACAATTGCGCGATATATAAGATATAAGTCAGAATTGCGAGTTACAAAGTCAGAATTGCGCGATATAAAGTCAGAATTGCGAGTTATAAAGTCAGAATTACTTGATATAAAGTCAGAATTGCGAGTTATAAAGTCAGAATTACTTGATATAAAGTCAGAATTACGAGTTATAGTCAGAATTACTTGATATAAAGTCAGAATTGCAATTTATAAAGTCAGAATTACTTGATATAAAGTCAGAATTACGAGTTATAAAGTCAGAATTACGAGTTATAAAGTCAGAATTACTTGATATAAAGTCAGAATTGCAATTTATAAAGTCAGAATTACTTGATATAAAGTCAGAATTACGAGTTATAAAGTCAGAATTACGAATTATAAAGTCAGAATTACTTGATATAAAGTCAGAATTCCGAGATATAAAGTCAGAATTACTTGATATAAAGTCAGAATTACTTGATATAAAGTCAGAATTACTTGATATAAAGTCAGAATTATGAGTTACAAAGTCAGAATTGCGTAATATAAAGTCAGAATTATGAGTTACAAAGTCAGAATTACGAGATATAAAGTCAGAATTACGAGTTATAAAGTCAGAATTACGAGATATAAAGTCAGAATTGCGAGATATAAAGTCAGAATTATTTGATATAAAGTCAGAATTATGAGTTATAAAGTCAGAATTATTTGATATAAAGTCAGAATTATGAGTTACAAAGTCAGAATTACTTGATATAAAGTCAAAATTGCGAGTTATAAAGTCAGAATTACTTGATATAAAGTCAAAATTGCGAGATATAAAGTCAGAATTGCGAGTTATAAAGTCAGAATTACTTGATATAAAGTCAGAATTGCGAGTTATAAAGTCAGAATTACTTGATATAAAGTCAGAATTATTTGATATAAAGTCAGAATTATGAGTTACAAAGTCAGAATTACTTGATATAAAGTCAAAATTGCGAGTTATAAAGTCAGAATTACTTGATATAAAGTCAAAATTGCGAGATATAAAGTCAGAATTACTTGATATAAAGTCAGAATTGCGAGATATAAAGTCAGAATTGCGAGATATAAAGTCAGAATTATGAGTTACAAAGTCAGAATTGCGTAATATAAAGTCAGAATTATGAGTTACAAAGTCAGAATTACGAGATATAAAGTCAGAATTACGAGTTATAAAGTCAGAATTACTTGATATAAAGTCAGAATTATGAGTTACAAAGTCAGAATTACTTGATATAAAGTCAGAATTGCGAGATATAAAGTCAGAATTACGAGTTACAAAGTCAGAATTACTTGATATAAAGTCAGAATTGCGAGTTATAAAGTCAGAATTACGAGTTTATATCTCAATTCTGACTTTATATCTTGCAATTCTGAGAAAAAAAAGTCAGAATTGTGAGATAAAAAGTTATAAGATAAAAAGATAAGATGAAATTGATTTTATTTTATTCTGTGGCGGAAACAAGCTTCCACATGTTTTCAATGTTGAGAAGACGTTCAGAAAGAAACGCTTTCATAACCTAACGAGAACGTTACCAAAACGTTCCTAGAACATCTTTTTGGCTGCTGGGGAAGTGAAACACTTGATAAATGAACAGAATTCTTGGACACATATATGTGGCGCTCTGCTCCCGTGTGCTTCTCATGAGTGTCATATTCAGTGTTCACACTTTTGAGTGAGGAAAACAACAACTTTCTGATTTATTTGTAAAGTCACACTTGTTAGTCACTGTAACACCTGTGTGATGGCCGTGAGAGAGAGACACACAGCTTTAACAGCATCTGCTGCAACATCTGCTCCTGACCTGCAACAACTCAAAGACGTAAACTGAATCGAGCAGCTGCCGATCCCAGAGTTTTCTGTCCCTTCCCTGAAATATCTCCTCACGGAAAGAGTTTTTGCTACAGAAGTGTGAGTGGCAGACTGCAAACGTCTGTATGTTTGTCTATATGTAAGGCCTCTGAACTACAACAACATGAAGGTGCAGCGTTACATAATGTAACACGTTACTGCTGAACACAGTGGCGTTTGCGTAACAGTCGTTCGTTTAGTTTTGGTAACCCGCCAAACATGAGGATCTGGGTCATCACACACTCGCGGTCATTAACGGAGCCGCTGTGTGAGAGAGCAATGCTTGTTTTGTTCGTCTTGGGTTTACTTTTTTTTTAATGGGGTGAAGTGAAACGTTCGCTGCGAGTAATATTTCTGTGAGTAATTATTTTGTTTATCTACAGTAAAACTATTAATGGGAAGGTCAATAAAAGCTCTTCACTGTTCTCAGAAAAACTATTACAGTGATGCCGCTTCACAATAGAGGATGGTGAACGGTTATTTCTACATCGCTTTACACAGCACAAACTGTTTCAAAGCAGCTTCACAGAAATAAATAGTGTCTTATAAAGTCACCAAAGTGAATGAGACTCACCCCTGGATGTTTCTTTGCATGCTGGCACATCGTTCTGAACATGCTGACCTCGAGCTCCGGCGACAGGAGTGGACGAACGGTAGTGTGGACTGTGTGTTCTGTAAGCGGGTCAGTTCGTGCCGTGAGAGATGGATGGTTACTGTGATCCAATTAACAGTGTTAAACCCCTGAGACGGGCCGAATGACAGCATGTGCTGCCGTGTGAATCAGCTCACAGTGTTTGCTGTCATAAGAGTATTAGTGGACTGCTTAATATTTACTAACACTTCATGTTGATGCTCCCTTACAGACTAATAAGTAACTTTGCAAATACATGTCAACTTGTTCTGTTGACCGTAACTGTCTACTAATACTCTAATGAGAGTTAGTTGACATGTAGTTCTAAAGTTACTTATAGTTAGTCCATCGCAAATCAGATCAGTTCAATAAAGGATGATCGCTGCTTAGATTTAAAAGTTTGGAGTGTGTGAAGTTTTTGAAAGAAGTCTCCTATTGATCAAATACAGGTCACTTTTACAATCTGTTTCAGTACAGATTATAAAATACATGCAAAGTAACGTATTTCGTTAGATTACCCAAGTTTTGTAACTTAATCTAAATACTTTTGGAATACTAATAAGTATGTAACACAAAGTTTTTATCTCTCAATGTTGACTTTTTGCAAGTTATAAAGTCAGAATTACTTGATATAAAGTCAGAATTACTTGATATAAAGTCAGAATTGCAAGTTACAAAGTCAGAATTACTTGATATAAAGTCAGAACTACTTGATATAAAGTCAGAATTACTTGATATAAAGTCAGAATTACTTGATATAAAGTCAGAATTGCAAGTTACAAAGTCAGAATTACTTGATATAAAGTCAGAATTATTTGATATAAAGTCAGAATTACTTGATATAAAGTCAGAATTACTTGATATAAAGTCAGAATTACTTGATATAAAGTCAGAATTGCGAGTTACAAAGTCAGAATTACTTGATATAAAGTCAGAATTATTTGATATAAAGTCAGAATTGCAAGTTACAAAGTCAGAATTACTTGATATAAAGTCAGAATTACTTGATATAAAGTCAGTATTATTTGATATAAAGTCAGAATTACTTGATATAAAGTCAGAATTACTTGATATAAAGTCAGAATTACTTGATATAAAGTCAGAATTACTTGATATAAAGTCAGAATTACTTGATATAAAGTTAGAATTACTTGATATAAAGTCAGAATTGCGAGTTACAAAGTCAGAATTACTTGATATAAAGTCAGGATTACTTGATATAAAGTCAGAAGTGTGAGATATAAAGTCAGAATTACTTGATATAAAGTCAGAAGTGTGAGATATAAAGTCAGAATTCCAAGATATAAAGTCAGGATTACTTGATATAAAGTCAGAAGTGTGAGATATAAAGTCAGGATTACTTGATATAAAGTCAGAAGTGTGAGATATAAAGTCAGAATTCCAAGATATAAAGTCAGAATTACGGGTTTATATCTCAATTCTGTCTTTATATCTTGCAATTCTGAGAAAAAAAGAATTGTGAGATAAGCTCGTAATGTGCTAATTCATGCTAGAAACATGTTAGCAATGTATTAAATCGTGCTGGAAATATTAAATCATGTTAACAAAATCTTAAAACATGTTAGCATGTATACGGGATGTATATATATGTAACACAAAAAAGTTTTTATCTCACAATTCTGACTTTTTGCAAGTTATAAAGTCAGAATTACTTGATATAAAGTCAGAATTACTTGATATAAAGTCAGAATTACTTGATATAAAGTCAGAATTACTTGATATAAAGTTAGAATTACTTGATATAAAGTCAGAATTGCTTGATATAAAGTCAGAATTACTTGATATAAAGTCAGAATTATTTGATATAAAGTCAGAATTACTTGATATAAAGTCAGAATTGCGGGTTTATATCTCAATTCTGTCTTTATATCTTGCAATTCTGAGAAAAAAAGAATTGTGAGATAAGCTCGTAATGTGCTAATTCATGCTAGAAACATGTTAGCAATGTATTAAATCGTGCTGGAAATATTAAATCATGTTAACAAAATCTTAAAACATGTTAGCATGTTTTTGAAAGAAGTCTCCTATTGATCAAATACAGGTCACTTTTAAAATCTATTTCAGGACAGATTACAAAATACATGCAAAGTAATGTATTTCCTTAGATTACCCAAGTTTTGTAACTTAATCTAAATACTTTTGGAATACTAATAAGTATGTAACACAAAAAAGTTTTTAAAGTCAGTTTTTTAAAGTTATAAAGTCAGAAATCTGAGATATAAACTCCATTTTGAGAAAAAAAGTCGAGAAATTGCAAGCAAAGAAGTCAGATATAAACTCGCAATTTTACAGAAAAAGTCATAATTGCGAGAAAAGCAGTCAGAATTGCGAGATATAAACTTGCAATTGTGAGAAAAAAGGGTAGAATTGCAAGTTATCAACCAATTCTGACTTTAGAACTTGCAATTGTTAGTTTAAATCTGAGGAAAAAGTCAGTATTGTGAGATGCAAACTCGCAATCGACCCTTCAAACAGTTTGATTGACAGGCGATCTGACCAATCATAACCCCGAATCCGCCATTTTTGTTGTTGAAAATGGACAAACCCAGCGAATGGGTTGTTTTAAATGTTTGCCTGACCTGCTGGGTAGTTTTATTTAAGTCAACTATTGTGACTATGAGTATGTTGAAAATTAACATTTATTAATATGTTTAATAAATGAAGATTTATTAATAAGACTAATAAATACTAATGAAACCCTGTATTTTTTTAAACATTTAATGAAACAATAAACATTTATTAAATTGGTTATTAATAAATGTTCACCTTTTGATTATTATTGTTGCCTCTAGTAATTATGTGTCTGAATTTTAATTTCCAACATATTTTGGGTTCATTTAAGCCAGACATATAGGAAATTTTAAACAATAGTTGAGTTAAATTAAACTACCCAGCAGGTTGTGCAAACATTTAACCCAACTGCTGGGTTAAAACAACCCATTCGCTGGGTTTGTCCATTTTCAACCCAACTTGGGTTGTTTTTAACCAAGCATTTTTAAAGTTTTCTGTAAAAATTATGAAATATTATTCTAATGTAAATCATCAGTTTTCTATGTGAATATATAGTAAAATATAATTTATATCCAGTGATCAAAGCTGAATTTTCAGCATCATTACTCCAGTCTTCAGTGTCACATGATCCTTCAGAAATCATTCTGATATGATGATTTGATGATCAACAAACATTTATGAATATCATCAGTTTCATATTTTAGTAGAAACTGATACATTTGATTTTACAGGATTCTTTGGTGAATTGAAAGTTCAAAAGAACTGCATTTATTTGAAATACAAACTTTTGTTACATTATAAACATCTTATTTTTGGTCAATTTAATGCATCCTTGATGAAAGACAGAATTAAGTTCTTTTAATCTTTTGAACAGTGATGTGTGTAGATATATATATATATACCTGATATAAGCTGCATGTCGTGAGATAATGTCATTGGAAGGTCTCAGGAACAGAAGGAAGAAGCGTCTGGTGCCTTTTGTGTTGGCACATTTTGGGGTCGCTGCCAGCTGACAGTCAGCTTTGACCTCTGACCTTTGACCTCAGGGAATAGTCACACAGAATGATTGACGCTAAAAAGCTGTCAGTCGACTCATAACCCATAATCTGATGTCAGCAGCTCGAATGAGACTGAGATTTACATTACACCAGCGGAAGACTGTGTGATGTCATCACACCATGACATGATGATGTCATTGTGCATTTGAGTCACATGACATTTAGGGTTCAGGAAAAAAAAGAACGTGTGTGTGTGATGCAAACGTGACACGTGACAAATGTGAACGCTAACGGATATCTGTCAAACATTTGCATTTTTCTGTGAATTCTTCCGTATTTTTTCTCTTTTATGGAAGCAAAGAAAGGAACTCTTTTAAGGATCTCTCTTTTATCTATCGAGCGCCAGGTTTCTATTGTTCAAGACGTTCGAACGTTAAAGACGTGAAGAAATGACTTTTCTGAGAAATTGATCGTGGTTTCCACAGAATGAAGAATAGCAGGTTTGATTTGTCTTCCTGCTCGATTCAGATCTGCTCTCCACAGTTCTGGATGTTTACAGAGCGCCGCGAGCACCTGAGATCATGAGTCCGGCTCTCACGCTCCCGCCGGATTCTCAGCACCTGTTGAGATCTTCTGTGTGTGGATGTGATGAAGGCGTCAGCTGCTGCTGCTCATTCTTCTTATCCTGCATGCTAAAATATGCTAGTAACATGTTAGCAACATGCTAAAACATGCTAGTAACATGTTAGCAACATGCTAAAACATGCTAGTAACATGTTAGCAACATGCTAAAACATGCTAGTAACATGTTAGCAACATGCTAAAATATGCTAGTAACATGTTAGCAACATGCTAAAACATGCTAGTAACATGTTAGCAACATGCTAAAACATGCTAGTAACATGTTAGCAACATGCTAAAACATGTTAGCCACATGCTAAAACATGCTAGTAACATGTTAGCAACATGCTAAAACATGCTAGTAACATGTTAGCAACATGCTAAAACATGCTAGTAACATGTTAGCAACATGCTAAAACATGCTAGTAACATGTTAGCAACATGCTAAAACATGTTAGCCACATGCTAAAACATGCTAGTAACATGTTAGCAACATGCTAAAACATGCTAGTAACATGTTAGCAACATGCTAAAACATGCTAGTAACATGTTAGAAACATGCTAAAACATGCTAGTAACATGTTAGCAACATGCTAAAACATGCTAGTAACATGTTAGCAACATGCTAAAACATGCTAGTAACATGTTAGCAACATGCTAAAACATGCTAGTAACATGTTAGCAACATGCTAAAACATGCTAGTAACATGTTAGCAACATGCTAAAACATGCTAGTAACATGTTAGCAACATACTAAAACATGCTAGTAACATGTTAGCAACATGCTAAACATGGTAGTAACATGTTAGCAACATGCTAAAACATGCTAGTAACATGTTAGCAACATGCTAAAACATGCAAGTAACATGTTAGCAACATGCTAAAACATGCTAGTAACATGTTAGCAACATGCTAAAACATGCTAGTAACATGTTAGCGATGTGCTTATTCATCTTAGAAACATGCTGGCAATGTGTTATATCACACTAGCAACATGTTAGCGTTGTATATAAATAATGTTAGCAACATGTTAAAATGTGCTATCAGTGTGCAAAATAATGTTAAATCATGTTAACGATGTGCTAATTCATGCTAGAAACATGTTAGCAATGTGTTAAATAATTCTATCAACATGTCAGCCACATGTTAACGATGTGCTAATTCATGCAAGAAACATGTTAGCAATGTGTTAAATCTTGCTGGAAATATTAAATCATGTTAGCAATGTGCTAATTCATGCTAGAAACATGTTAGCAATGTGTTAAATCGTGCTGGAAATATTAAATCATGTTAACAAAATCTTAAAACATGTTAGCAATGTGTTAAATAATTATATAAACATGTTAGCCACATGTTAGCGATGTGCTTATTCATCTTAGAAACATGCTAGCAATGTGTTATATCACACTAGCAACATGTTAGCGTTGTATATAAATAATGTTAGCAACATGTTAAAATGTGCTATCAGTGTGCAAAATAATGTTAAATCATGTTAACGATGTGCTAATTCATGCTAGAAACATGTTAGCAATGTGTTAAATCATGCTGGAAATATTAAATCATGTTAACAAAATCTTAAAACATGTTAGCAATGTGTTAAATCATAACAACATGTTAAATCATGTTAGAAACATAACATTGCATCGTATTAAATCATGCTAGCGATGTGTTAAATCAATGTGTTAAATCATGTTAGAACATGTTAGCAAAATGCTAAAACATGTTAGCATCGTATTAAATCATGCTAGCAATGTGTTAAATCATGATAGGAATGTGTTAGCAATGCGTTTATGCATGTTAACAAGTTAAATCTAACCCAAACTTAATAAAACATGCTAAAAAGTGTTTTAAAATATGATGGCAAACTTGCTAAAACATGTTAGCAACATTTAATTGACTTTCAGTAATTTCAGACAAAACTTTGTCATCAAACTGTACTCGTCTTTCTCGATGTTCTCTGAATGTTCAAAACACAAAAGTTTTTAAAACGTTTTGTTGTTGGTTATGTGAACGTTAAGGGAACATTCCGTTGTATCATTCTTCAAACATTATGGGAATGTTACTTTTGAATGTTCTCTGAGAACAATTGTTACATTTAAAAAACATGTTAGACGAACGTCCAACTGAAACATTTCAGAAAAAACATTCCACGAACGATGTATAAATAATGTTTTTGTGCTAACGTTTTGAGAACATTATCAAAGACCAGATAACTCTGAACGAACGTTCTTTTAACGTTACTGGAAGAACCTTGCCAGAACGTTCCCTGTTGGCTGGGTTTAGAGAAACCGTCTCAAGAAAGACCTAAAAGAATATATTTATTTCAGAAATCCAGTGGTAGTTTCTGTTCTCTGTGAAATCTTTCCATCAGGTTTGAAAGGCGCCTCAGAGCCGCATCAGATGACCTCACCATCACCTCCATCAGTGTTCCAGTGTTAGCATTAGACTTCGCACAACGCCGCTGTAAATGTTTGAACAGGTTAGTAACACCGTCGCTTGTTCTACAGATTCATTCGTGAAGGTAAGCAAGAGAAAACGAGATGCTCTGAAAGTTTGCCGAGAGTCCAGCGTGAGTCACGATGTGTTTCTCATCGCAGGCTGATGCTTTCAGAGGTAATTTAAAAGAACACCACATCTGATCTCATTTGCATAAAAGATGTTTTTCTTAAGAATGAAATGGTTAATGAATTATTTGCAATGCAGGAGACAGACGGAGAAACAGGGCCGTGAAGCAGCGGACGCTCATCTACAGCTGTGAAGAACCGAAGCCATCTGTGACTCCGGGACGCCGATCGCTCCGTCAGCGTCCTCACGCTGAACACGCAACAGTTCTGTGAGTTCCACCCGCAACTGACGCGCGACAGCCGCACTCGTGCAGATCTGACTGACACTGAGGAAATCACTGCAGGCTTCAGCTGAGAACAATGAAAACAACACATTAACAAACACCATTCAGTCTAAGACAATTCCGTACAGGACAGTACCATTATTGACTTTAGTAATAATCGTTAAAGTTTATATAATAATAAAGTCTGCTGTCATATACAATTACCAAAAATGCAAAAAAAAAATGCACTATATAGTGCATAAGTACCAAAGTATAAGTACCAAAATTATACATATATGTGTGTGTTTGTGTGTATATATATGTATGTGTGTGTATATATATATATATATAATTACATTGATTACAATTAATATATAAATGAATCTAAAAACAAAGTATGTAATACATCTATTGACAGGTCCATATATATATATATATATATAATTGTTATTATATTTTTATTATTATTATTTAATATTATAAATAAATAAGAAATAAAATAATAATATAATATATTAATAACATAAAATATTAATAAAACACAAATACACACACACATGTGTGTGTGTATGTTTGTGTTTTTATATTAGTATTATTATTATTTAATATTTAATAAATAAAATAAAACAATAAAATAATATATTAATAACATTTTTAATATTCCCCAAAACACACATATATATATATATATATATATATAGACTGAGATATTAATTTATTTTTGGCATATAAATGTATTTGTGCAGCAAAGACTTGCTTTACAAGTCTTAATTTACATAATTTTAATAAAATATATTAATATATAATTTTTACATATATGTGTATTTTACATATGTTTTACATATATTATTAATATGTAAACTATATTTATATTTTTAAAATATATTACATAAATGTGTGTATATATATATATATATATATATATATAAAGTTCCTGAATTGGACTGAATTTGTAGAATTGTAATTTGAATCTATGTAGAACCCAAATGAAATAAAATACAAGGAAATTCATATAATATGATTTAAAAAAAAAAAAAAAAACACCTTGACAACCACCATCAACACTGCAACAAAAATCGCATTTTATATTAAATTTTTCCAGAAAAAGAGTTTAGTCATCATCTAATATGATACACAATATTTAAACCTGAAAGATATGCATGTAAATTTCTCCTCTTCTCAATAAGATTCATCCGTTAAAAATGAAAGCCAGTGGAAGATTCCTGACACTATTAATGTGTTCATGATCCAGTGGCTCTCACACGTGTCGGCGTCGTAAACCTGAGCGCGTGTCTTTCAGAAAAACCCTTTTAAACGGATGATGGCAAAAAGCCTCAGCGCCGTGAGTTCGCATTAGCCGCGGCGTTAAAGTGACGGGACGCCGTTGGTAATTCAGTTTTTAGAACAATGCATCCCGTTCCCATCACACTCCGAAAAAGCAGCTTCATAAATGAAAGAGGAAAGCAGGAGAAATCAGCCCTCGGAGTAATGCGATGAATAATGTGCATATTAGAGGATGTTATTGCTGCTTTTTACTGTCCACCGGAATAATGAATTTATCACTTTATGGCAAAATCCATAATGGAATTACATGAAGGTGTTGTGCGGAGAAGTCATTACAAACTGAATTATTCGTCTCTCTCTCTCTCTGGTGTGAGTGATGTTGTGTTTGTGGCTTCGGTCGTGACGGGCCTCGCTGACGCCTGCAGGGAACATCACAACCAAAACTACACGCCTCTCCTCTCTCCTCTGTAGTGTCAGCTGACCTCTCCTGCTCTCGCTCATGTTCACCTCCGTCTGTCCTGACGGCTCTCACATTCAGGGAAAACACTGAGAAATATACAACAAAAATACAATTCATGTTATATCAGACTCTTCATAATTGTTCATATCATGCCCCGCTTTTTTGTTGACATTTATGGATTATATTATATATCTAAATATAAAAATGTAAATGTTACAGTTTTTATATCATTAATAATAATATATTTAAACTTTAGTTATACAGTGGGTACGGAAAGTATTCAGACCCCCTTAAAGTTTTCACTCTTTGTTATATTTGCTAAAATCATTTAAGTTTTTTTTCCTCATTAATGTACACACAGCACTCCATATTGACAGAAAAACACAATTCTTGACATTTTTGCATATTTATTAAAAAAGAAAAACTGAAATATCACATGGTCCTCAGTATTTAGTAGAAGCACCTTTTGATCTAATACAGCCATGAGTCTTTTTGGGAAAGATGGAGCAAGTTTTTCACACCTGGATTTGGGGATCCTCACCCATTCCTCCTTGCAGATCCTCTCCAGTTCTGTCAGGTTGGATGGTAAATGTTGGTGGACAGCCATTTTTAGGTCTCTCCAGAGATGCTCAATTGGGTTTAAGTCAGGGCTCTGGCTGGACCATTCAAGAACAGTCACGGAGTTGTTGTGAAGCCACTCCTTCGTTATTTTAGCTGTGTGCTTAGGGTCATTGTCTTGTTGGAAGGTAAACCTTTGGCCCAGTCTGAGGTCCTGAGCACTCTGGAGAAGGTTTTCGTCCAGGATATCCCTGTACTTGGCCGCGTTCATCTTTCCCTCGATTGCAACCAGTCGTTCTGTCCCTGCAGCTGAAAAACACCCCACACCATCATGCTGCCACCACCATGCTTCACTGTTGGGACTGTATTGGACAGGAGATGAGCAGTGACTGGTTTTCTCCACACAAACCACTTAGAATTAAGTTCTATCTTGGTCTCATCAGACCAGAGAATCTTATTTCTCACCATCTTGGAGTCCTTCAGGTGTTTTTAATAAAAAATATTTAAATATTTTATAATAATTAATATTTAAAACTTTAAGATAAAAATACATAGATTATAATAGTCAAATATCTGCTGTTCAATATAGGCAAAATGGCAACAAAAAATGTTATATATATATATATATATATATATATATATATATATATATATATATATATATAAATTTTATTTATTTATTTATTTTTTACATGATAATGTGTTTGTGCAGGTTACAAGTACATCAGTCGGAGAATCATGAGCCGGTTCTGAAGGAGCTTCTCCGATCCTCCGGTTGAGTCTTTGGCACCATCATCATCATCATCATCTGTGCTCTGCTTCTGCTCGTCTGAGGTTTTGAGGTCATCTTCTCGCTCTCTCTTCATCTCTACCTCAGATTAATCACGTTTCTTTGGTCTTACGCGACAGGATCCTCAGGATCGCAGTGACCCGCCACTCCTTATTTTTCGTTCATGCACTCCCAGATTGCAAAATCGATTCCCAGCACCTTCTCGCAGCAGTAAAAGATCTGCGTGTGGCTGCAGTCGCTGATTTGTGTCCAAGCCGCAGGTTTATTATGTGCCGAAGTTAATATTATTGACATTACGCTCCTTTAGAGAGGAAAGACCCCGATCCGTGACAGATGACGCTCAATATCCTCCACCATTATGAAGAGACCTGAAGGCTTCATCTCGCCTCTTCTGTCGTCTGCTGCTCTTGAGATGATCTCGTTTCAGCTCGTTAATTCTCTTCCCTGAGACTGCTAGTTAATTGATAAACTGCTGGTGTGTGTGTTTGAGGGTCATCTGTGTGCGTCTGGTTAGCAGGCTGAAGCGGTAAAGCGGAGGAACGGCTCACGCTCGCTCTCACATTACTCTTCATTTGCGGCGAGTCGAAGTACAGCGCCCTCGCGTCTCTCACGACAAACTGAAATTTATTGAGCTGCCCGACTCGTGCTAATTGAAAGAAATTGTGTGTCTGTTTGCGTTGCGGACTGTGTGAGGAGTGTGTGAGGTGGCGTGTCACAGGAGGAGCAGCGTGAGCGCCACCTACAGACGGCTGGAGTAACGCCGTTACATCAGCAGGTACTCGGAGAAGAAGAAGAAGAAGAAGTGGTCATGATCACCACTTATTGTAAATGATTTCAATAACAAATTATACATATACAGTAGACTCACATTAAGCGGGTTGTACAAAACTCAGATCGTCGCACAATATTTATATATAAAGTTCTGTATCTTATATACAATATTCAGGAAAATCATCTTTATTTTTCTGACCCCCGCTGTTCTTGATTTAAGCACAAACTCTCTTCATTTTCATCAATATTTTTCAGAAAATAAAGCTTAACATCTTCAACAACAGTCATTTTGCTTTTGTTTTTTGATATATGAATGTTTAGATATTTGTACTAGAAAACAGCACTGATCAAAAAATCAAACAGCCATTTTTACTGAATTTTTAGCAAATATTGTGTGACATAAGTTTACTTGAAAGAATTATTATTACATGTAAAAAAAAAAAAATGGATACAAAATACTGATTCAAAATACTAAATGATACAAAACAGAACCAAAAACCACTAATAACTACTGATACGAAAAACTAAAAATACTGGTAAAGTACTCTAAAATCACTGATACAAAATGCTAAAAAATACTAATACTAAATACTCATAAAGTATCAAAAATGCTGACTCCAAAAAACAAAATAATACTAATCCAAAGTACTGATACAAAATACTAAAAATTGATACAAAGTACTCCATAAAATACCCAAAATAGATTAAAAACTGAAAAAATATACTCAAAACATACGAAACAAAATGCTAAAAAAATACTGATGCTAAATACTAAAAATATTCCAAAAAATACTGATACTAAATACTCAAAAAATACTGATATAAAATACTAAAAAACTACTTATACAAAACAATAAAAAAATACTGATACTAAATGCTTTTGTTTTTTGATTTATGAATGTTTAGATATTTGTACTAGAAAACAGCACTGATCAAAAAATCAAACAGCCATTTTTACTGAATTTTTAGCGGGTATTGTGTGACATAAGTTTGTTTTTGCATTATAATGTTTCTTTGGTATATGAATTAACAAATGAAAAATACGAATAGTTCATGTAAATCTCAACATTTGCCCTCTGAACTAACGTGAACGATATCAAAGATTAATAAATTCTGTAAAATTATATGCAACAATTTATTTCAGTGTGCTTGTCACGTTACTGTAGTAATACATAACTCTATGCAACTTACACAAAACCAACCCTTAATCCTATGAAGTACATGTAGTTAATTATTATTACTCAGTTCTTAAATACACTGATGTTAAAGGATTTGTTCACTTCAGAATTAAAACCTCCATGTCATCCAAGATGTTCATGTCTTTCTTTCTTCAGTCGAAACTTCACTGGGGTTCAACGAGTCGAAGGTCCAAATCGCCACGCATTACGTCATCACGTTGGAAAGGTCACGTGACGTAGGAGGAAGAACCGTCAAACGCCTTTACAAAAAAAAAAAGTAAAACAATGATGTCAGACGGATTTGAAGTTGGAGGAGAAAATGAGATGGAGTTTTTCTCCCTACCGCGGTACTTCCTCCTACGTCATGTGACTTTTCCATCGTGATGACGTGATGTGTGGCGCATCAGAGCAGTGCAAGACGAGCATTTGTGGTTAAAAGTATATTTTTGTATAAAATGTGTGATGGTTTCTCTAGATCAGACTCTTATTCCTCGTCTGGATCATGTAGATCTTTGAAGCTGCACTGAAACTGACATTTGGACCCGTTGAACCCCATTGAAGTCCACTATATGGAGAACAACCCTGGAATGATTTCCTTCATTTCGTTTTGACTGAAGAAAGAAAGACATGAACATCTTGGATGACATGGAGGAGAGTGAATTATCAGGAAAATTTAAAAATGAGTCCTTGTTGTAAAGTGTTCTGGTTTCTTCTGTTTGTGTTGTGTAAATGTTGACTGATAACCCTCATGTAACGTCCGTGATGTTTGGCCGATTGAAGCGTCGGTGAGTTAAAGGCAGACGCACACAAACCCTGAGCTGTCAGGAAACACGGAGACGGCTGCGCCTTTATTCCTCCTCTCCTTTCTTCCTCTGACAGCGCTGGAACACCTCGTATCTGCAGCACACGATCCGCCAATAATTGCCTGATTCAATATTCACAGTCAAATCTGCAGAGAAATGTATTGAAAAAGACTTTGTGGGAAAATAAATATCTCGTCCTGTGAGAGTGGCACCTTTAAAATAATGTGTGTGTGAGTATGAGTGTGTGTGTGTGTGTGTTCGTTTGTGTGTATGCGTGTACGTTTGTGAGTGTGCATGTGTGTGTGTGACTGTGTGTGTGTGTGTGTGAGTGTGCATGTGAGTGTGTGTGAGTGTGTGTGTTAGTGTGTGTGTCTGTGTATGTGTGTGTGTGTGTGAGTGTGCGTGTGTGTGTTAGTGTGTGTGTATGTGTGTGTGTGTGAGTGTGTGTCTGTGTGTGTGTGTGTGTGTGAGTGTGCATGTGAGTGTGTGCTTGCGTTTGTGTGTGTGTGAGTGTGTGTGTTAGTGTGTGTGTCTGTGTATGTGTGTGTGTGTGTGAGTGTGCGTGTGTGTGTTAGTGTGTGTGTGTGTGTGTGTGTGTGTGTGTGAGTGTGCATGTGAGCGTGTGCTTGCATTTGTGTGTGTGTGAGTGTGTGTGTTAGTGTGTGTGTCTGTGAGTGTGCATGTGAGTGTGTGCTTGCGTTTGTGTGTGTGTGAGTGTGTGTGTTAGTGTGTGTGTCTGTGTATGTGTGTGTGAGTGTGCATGTGAGTGTGTGCTTGCGTTTGTGTGTGTGTGAGTGTGAGTGTGTACACGTGAGTGTGTGTGTGTGTGCATGTGTGCGTGAGTGTGAGTGTGTATGTTTTCATGACTTATGAGGACACAAATGTGTAACTGTGTATAATGTCATGGGTATTACACTGCTATTACAACTTAAACATGTTTTATGAGGACATTTCATGCGTCCTCATATTTCAAATAGCTTTAAAAACATACTAAACAATGTTTTATTAAAAATGTAAAATAGCAGAACATTTTGTGTGATGGGTAGGTTTAGGGGTAGGGGTAGTGTAGGGGGACAGAATGTACAGTTTGTACAGTAGAAAAACCATTACGCCTATGGAATGACCCCATAAACCATGAAAACACCACGTGTGTGTGTGAGTGTGTGTGTTCGTTTGTGTGTGTGTGTACGTTTGTGAGTGTGTGTGTTAGTGTGTGTGTCTGTGTGAGTGTGCATGTGAGTGTGTGCTTGCATTTGTGTGTGTGCGTGTGTACGTGTGTGAGTGTGTATGTTTTTATGATTTATGAGGACACAAATGTGTATAATGTCATAGGTATTACACTGGTATTATGACATAAACATGATTTATGAGGACATTTCATGCGTCCTCATATTTCAAATAACTTTAAAAACTTACTAAACAATGTTTTATTAAAAATGTAAAATAGCAGAACATTTAGTGTGATGGGTAGGTTTAGGGGTAGGGGTAGTGTAGGGGGACAGAATGTACAGTTTGTACAGTAGAAAAACCATTACGCCTATGGAATGTCCTCACTTTGATAGCAAAACAAATGTGATATTATGAGGGACTGAAATGAAGGTGGACGAGTGAGAAAGAACGAGCGATTGACTCTCATCAGGTGTTTGAAGTCATGTGATTTTGGAGACGGTCACCTCCTCGTCCCTCACATCTTTTGATCATGTTTATAAAGAGGAATGTGATCAGCGGCTCGTCCGCTAACGATCATTTCTGTGACTTTCTCGCTTTTAATTTTTGGCTAAAACGTGCTCAACTTTCAGATCTTCACATTATCGGGGTCCACGACAAGATGAGTTAAACTCGGACAAATCAAGCAAGATATTTCTCATTTAATTCACCCCAGAAATCTGTTTGTTTCTTTTTTTAAAAAAAATGGGATTCAGAATCTTTCCTGCTGCTCGTGACTCACTGGATACGGATTTCTAAGAATATGTTTTATGCCTGACAGAATATTTTAGCATACATTTTTATCTTGGCATAACTACTTCATCTGCTTGTTAGAAGAATGTTTGTGGTGTTTTAAGATTATTTTCCAGGTCTAGAAATCACAAATTCCTCTTAAATGGACCAAATATTAATAACCAAATATTGCTCTCCTCATATTCAGATATCAGGATGAGTCTCCAGGAATCCTCAGAGATTTCCATGTGTTGACACACTGACCGTTCACTGGAATCCGACACCGGTTTGTTGTTTTCCTGCTGTATGAAAACTCTCCAAAACTCCCTCCATATTGTCACATTTTGGCTCCTCAGACAGTCGCTCCCATGAGGCCTCGCCGGCGCTGCTTCCTCCTCTGTAGGTTTTGAAAAGCGCTTTCTGACAGCGTCCGGGCCGAGCGGCCGATCACTGTCACCAATTTGTACATAGCCATGAGGGCCATACAGGGGACAGACACTCGACCGGACCACTGCAGTATAATGAGCCTCACAGGACCACACACACACACACACACACACACACACAGAGAGAGAGAGAGAGACAGGTGAAAGAGAGACAAGCACACACACGCACTCACACACACAAACACAATCAAACGCACACACACTCACACACACGCATACACACACACACAGAGAGAGAGAGACAGGTGAAAGAGAGACAAGCACTCACACACACAAACACAAACGCACACACACGCATACACACAGACAGGTGAGACAGAGACAAGCACACACACGCGCACACATGCATGAACGCACGCTCACAAGCATGCACACATTCACGCACACACACACACAAACACGTGCACACTCACATGTGTGAGAGAGACAAGCATACACACATACACACACACACGCATACACGCACACACACACACACATTCATACTCACACACGCTCACATGCGCACACTCACACGCATACACACACACGTGCACACTTGCACACAGGTGAGAGACAGAAGCACACACACGCATACACACACACACACACACACACTCACACACCCATGCGCACGCACGCGCACACTCACACGTGCACTCACACGCATACACGCACACACACACACTAACACATACACACTCACTCACACACTCACACACACACACGCACACACACACACACACACTCACTCACTCACTCAAACACACACACACACACACACACACACACACACTCACACACACACTCACTCACACACACACTCACACACACACACACACACACACACACACACACACACTCACTCACACATACACACTCACACATGTTGTGTTTATGTGTTTTGTGGGGACTTAGGCGTAATGTATACTGTACAAACTGTACATTCTGCCCCCCCATTTGGTCCCCACAATGTAAGGAAAACAAGTACACACACACACACACACACACACACACACTCACACTCACTCACATTCACACACACACCCACACACATGCACACACTAACGCACACACACACACACAAACACACGTGCACACTCACACACGTGTGAGAGAGACAAGCATACACACACATTCTCACACACACACTATTTGAAGTTTGCATCATTGATTCTGCTTTGAAACAACCTGTACTGTATAAAGTGCTGTAGAAATGTATAAATATTTAAACTCATTCACAGAGTGCAATAAAGCAAAATCAATACAGCAAACATATACTTTGAAAATGAGCACAATTTAACTTGAGTGATTAAATCGGTATCAACTATGATGAATAATGTTCTTTTATATAATAAATATGCTAACCTGATATCATCTTTCAGAAGTAAATATCTCAGTGCCTTTCTAGGATAAACTCACTTTTGATTCATAACACAGAAGAATAATATCCAGAAACAGAACCAGTGATTGTTCTGATCAAACACTGACACCTGCTGGCGACTGATGGAACTGCGACTGGAAAACCATTTAAATTATGCTTTTTCTCAGTCGTTTTTTTGAATGTAGCAACTGTATGTTTAAATCCAAGTGTTTCACTGAAAACAAAATGGTATATTTTGTTATTGTACAGTATCGAACATCAGTTTTTTTTTTAATATTCTGCAGTAAAATAAATATCAGGTCGGTCCACTAGAGGGCGCTGCTGATATAAAGCGCGCTTTACAACACAGACTGTATGTAGTTGTTTATGATTGTAGTTTCTTTTTGCACGAACATAGAAAGAAAATATTGATACTCCAGCAAATATAAATAATAAATATGACCTGAGAATGAGTTTTTTTGCTCTTAAATCTGAACAATAAAACTAGCGAGAAGACATTACATGTGGACATGAACATCAGAATCATTACATTGTGATGAATGTTGTCATTTTCACGGTTCAAATATGATGAATGGAGGATCAAAAGAGCCGTAAATAATCATGAATATGGTCAAAAAGCATTTATGTAAAAATCACAACCTAGTTAGTCCTTATTGGGCAAATATTTTATTTTATAATTAGATGTAGCCAAATATAACATTGTCTTTACAATATTACACAACCAGACTTTCAATATAATTAACAGTCACAAAAATATCCTGAAAAGCCCATTTGATCAGTATTAGTGTGAACTAAAGTAAAGCAACTGCTCAATGTACATTTACAAAAATCACAGTTGATAAAATCTCAACATACTTCATTTAAGGATTGCAAAGCTTAAAACTAAAGAACATTCATGAAACACCTGATCGTTTCCAACACCAGTCCGAACGAGGCACTCGAAGTTAATGATTCACGGCAAAACTTCAGGTTCTTCCTCCGTGTTTCTGACGTTTTCCAGCACATTTACTGAGAGATATTTAACAATGTTTATTGTGCTGGAAAACAACAGAAACACTGAGGAAGAACGAGATGTTTAGCAGTGTAAGAGATGGTCGTGTAAACGCATGTACACACAGCAAAGCCGAGACTGACGTTACCATCACCCGTCCAAATGAGGTACAGGTACGCTCAATAAATGCACTGATGCATTTGTCAGAGGGAAATAAGTTACTGTAGTGAGTTCAATATCAGTGAAATGCTCTGATGAGACATCTAGAGAAGCTTATGAACGTGTGAGTCCTGGAGCCGCGGCTCACGGGCTGGATGTTCTGGGTTTGAAGAGTCCCGTCTTCCTGAGGTGTCGCACGATGAGCGGCACGGACACCAGCGTGATGCTGATGCGCAGCGGGGCGAAGAGCTTGTGCACGGCGTACGCCAGAACAAACGTGCTCGTGCCGGCGGCCAACTTCGACTGAACCAGAGACTCGCTGAAGCCCAGTGTGCACAACACACTCGCCATGTCTAACCCGCTGAAAACACAACAACACAACACAGTCGCTTAGATATATTGCTATAATCGCTGTAAGACCAATAATTGCTGTAAGACCAATTATTCAATACTTAGGTCACTTTTTCAAAACTCTTCACAAAGCGAGGAATGTCATTCTTTCAAATTACATGTAAAAAAAAATATGTATACAAAATACTGATTCAAAATACTAAATGATACAAAACAGAGCCAAAAACCACTAATAACTACTGATACGAAAAACTAAAAATACTGATAAAGAACTCTAAAATCACTGATACAAAATTCTGAAAAATACTGATACTAAATACTCAAAAAGTATCAAAAATGCTGACTCCAAAAAACAAAAAAATACTAATCCAAAGTACTGATACAAAATACTAAAAATTGATACAAAGTACTCCATAAAACAGTGGAGTATTCCATATTCCAAGTATTCCATAAAATACCCAAAATAGATTAAAAACTGAAACAATATACTCAAAACATACGAAACAAAATGCAAAAAAAAAAACACTGACACTGATAGACTAAATACTAAAAATATTCCAAAAAATACTGATACTAAATACTCCAAAAACTAAAAATACTGATAAAGTACTCTAAAAAACACCCAAAAATGGATGAAAAATGCTAAAAATAAGAATATTGATACACAGTACTAAAGAAATACTGAAAAAAACCTCAAAACATGATACAAAATACAAAAAAAACTACTTATACAAAACAATCAAAAAATGCTGATACTAAATACTCAAAAAATACTGATACTAAATACTAAAAAAACTACTTATACAAAACAATCAAAAAATACTGATACTAAATACTCCAAAAACTAAAAATACTGATAAAGTACTCTAAAAAACACCCAAAAATGGATGAAAAATGCTAAAAATAAGAATATTGATACACAATACTAAAGAAATACTGAAAAAAACCTCAAAACATGATACAAAATACAAAAAAATCTGATATAAAGTACTCAAAAATACCAAAAAGCACTGATACAAAATACTCAAAATACTGATACAAAATACTCAAAAAGTACCAAAAAGCACTGATACAAAATACTCAAAATACTGATACAAAATACTCAAAATACTGATACTAAACACTCAAAAAGTACCAAAAATGCTGATTAAAAAATACTCAAAAAATCCAAAGTACTCATAAAGTACTGACACAAAATACTAAAAATTTCATACAAAGTATAATACTAAATATAATACAAATATGAAATATTCAAATTGTTACAAAATTTAAAAAAAAGTTGATACAAAATAATAAAAAAAAAAACTGATACAAAATAAAAAAACTGATACTAAAAACTCAAATTTATACAAAAGAATTAAAAAAACATCAAATAAAATTACCAATACACAATACTCAAAAATACAAAAAAAAAATACTGACACAAAATATTGACGCAAAATACTTGTCCTGTTTATTAATGTGAAGCTGCTTTGAAACATTCTGTGTTGTATAAAGAAATGTAGGAACAAAGGTAGTTTGGTGAAATTACATACTAATGTTTTTCGAATCTCACCTGGATACAGCGAGGTAGAATATTCCCAGAGATATGAGGGAGATCCCGATGTGGAACGAGACTCCGACGGCGCCATATTCCTTAAACACCTTCCTGAGCTGCTGCGTCTTACTGGGCTTCCCGTCTGACCCTTGACCTTCGGCGCTGGACACAGCCGACACGTGATCCTGCTGACAGATTTAAAAGAAGAAAGATTTAAAAGATCTGAAAATGACTCCAAAACATGTAGCAGCAGCATTCAAAGATTTACAGTGAAAGCTGCCAAAGGCCTCGATGGGAGGGGCTTAACACCAGTCCACAGCCAATCAGAGTGCAGAAGCTCTTGAGTGACTCCTTCATGAGCCAATGACTGAAGTTCTGGCATGAGTGAGGATTCAGAAATAAACATCAGATGGAATGTAAGATCTAATTTTAGGTCTAATCATCCAGTAGATTTGATGAGTGAGGGATATAAAACACACTGACTGCAAACGTTCAGTTTTTAGTGTTCGAGGGTCAGAATCCAAACATCAAAACACTGGAACCGTCGCTGAAAACGGTCTGTTGACACAATAAATCAGTGTGTTTGTGTTCATCCTCATGTGACACCAGTCATTATGTTGACCTGAGCCAAAAATCTGACCCAATTCAACCTCCCACATTCACGAAGAACAGGCTTTTCATTTCCATAGAGAAAGCAGCTGTGTGTGTGTGTGTGTGTGTGTGTGTAGGGCAACATGCCAAAGTTCAAACAGACACAATGGTGTGTTGAGTGAGATAAGAGTGTGCGGGCCTCAGATGACAAACACACAACATCATAATCTACACACAGGAGCTGAGTGAGACGTTACAGACATCACACACACACACACACACACACACACACACACACACATAGTTTCTTTTACATGTAGTTTGCAACCCTGTCTTGGTATCCAGAATTTGCGTGATTGTTATTTTCTAGCAATAAACATTACCTTGTATTAGATAAATATTATAAAATTTAATAGTGTATAAAGCTAAAACCAAAGGGAGGGAAGCAGATGTGAAGGCAGCGTGTGACCGTTCAAACACTCACTAATCCAACAAAACCTGTGGACACACGCCAGGCGCTGCGCTGACCCCAGCAAATACTGGGAACAAATAACAGTCAAGGTCCGTGGGATCAGACTGAGACGTGTTAAAGTAGTGTGTTACTGCCACAGTCACAAACAGCCTGGAAAACGAACAAAATACTGATACAAAAAAAAAGATGCGGATACAAAATATAAAAATACCAAAAACAATTCCAAAAAATAATACAATGATACAAAACACAAAAGAAATATATACAAAAATACTCAAAATCACTAACCAAAAAACTGATAAAATACTAAACAATACGGATACAAAAAACTAATAAAAAAACGTCAAAAAATACTGATATAAAATACTCCAAAATTACCAAACAACACTGATACAAAATACTAAAAAAAACAACCAAAAGATACTTATACAAAATAAAAAAGAAATATACAGAATACTCAGAAAATACTGATACAAAATACTAAAAAAATGCTGATACAAAATACTAAAAAATACTGATGCAAAATACTCAAAAATATGCAAAAAAAAAAAAAACATTTTTTTTAAAAATCTGATACAAAATGCTGAGAAAATACTGATACAAAATACTCAAAAATGCTGATACGGAATACTCAAAAATACTCAAAAATACTGTTACAAAATACTAAAAAATATGCAAAAAAATTCAAAAAATGCTGATACAAAATATATGTTTTTAAATCTGATACAAAATGCTGAGAAAATACTGATACAGAATACTCAAAAATACTGATGCAAAATACTCAAAAATACGCAAAAAAAAAAAAAATGCTGATACAAAATACTAAAAAAAACTGATAAAAATACTCAAAAATATGCAAAAAAATTCAAAAAATGCTGATACAAAATATTATTTTAAAATATTCTGATACAAAATGCTGAGAAAATACTGATACAAAATACTCAAAAATACTGATACAAAATACTCAAATTACCAAACAATACTGATGCAATACTGAAAAAATACTGATGCAAAATACTAAAAAATACTCAAAAAAAATCCGAAAATGCTGATACAAAATGCTGAAAAAATACTGATACAAAATACTTAAAAAATACTGATTCAAAATACTCAAAAATACTCATACAAAATACTAAAAAAAAATCAAAAATGCTGATAGAAAATATTCAAAATACCAACGATACTTGTACAAAATACAAAAGAAATATATATAAAATACTCAAAATCACTAAACAAATACTGATACAAAAAACTGATAAAAAAAACTAAAAAATACTGATAGAATACTAAAAATACAACAAAAAATGCTGATATAAAATATTTAAAAAATATGCAAAATATTCAAAAAATACTGATACAAAAATATTTTTAAAAAATGCTGATACAAAATACTAAAATATAAAAAATACTGATTCAAAATACTAAAAATATATAAAAATGCTGATACAAAATACTAAAATATAAAAAATACTGATTCAAAATACTAAAAATATATAAAAATGCTGATACAAAATACTAAAAAAAATAAATAAATACTGACAGAAATATTGATACACAGACTCAACAAATAACTGATCAACAAATAACAGTCAAGACCTGTGGGATCAGACGGAGAGAGAGAGAGAGTGAGAGAGAGAGAGAGAGAGAGAGAGAGAGAGAGAGAGAGAGCGACAGAGAGAGAGAGAGAGAGAGAGTGAGAGACACAGAGAGAGTGAGAGAGTGTGAGAGAGAAAGAGAGAGAGAGAGAGAAAGAGAGAGAGAGAGAGAGAGAGAGAGAGAGAGAATTGCAGCGTCATCTGGAATGATCAAATTTCAGTTTGACATTCCAGTGAAAGTGAAGATGAGCTCCTTCATCAGACTGACAGATCAACACATGCAGTGATAAAACCACACGAGCAGAGACCTGCATCATCAGAACAGAGTCTGAAGATCTTCTGCATCAAGACAGAGGAAGTAAAGATGACAACACTAAAACAACGCGCGTAACCACGTGACACAACACAAACACACAAACACAACAACACAAGCACAACAACACAAGCACAACAACACAAGCACAACAAACTCCGTTCACCAGTTCAGACCCTCAGAACGGAACGATCAATGAACGACCAATACACGACGGTTCCGTTTAATAGCAGACTTACCGTGTGAATATTAGCGGCGCGTTCATCGCGCGTTTTCTCGGGCGTCGTGGACGATCGTCTCGTTTGCGTCACAACAGGCGCTGAAGAACGAGCCGATAAAAACGGTTCAAGTTCACCGGGTGAATTCGCCCGGTTCGTCGAGTCACTGTATTCCCGCGTTGCGTTCACCGCCATTCGCACGAGATCCGACGGTGATCCGAACGGATCGGGACGGGAGAAAACAGCGGCTTGGCTCGCGCTCCGGTAAAGACGACAGCAGCGGTAATCCCGCGCGCTCGCGGGAAGTTGCACGTTCACCCGCAGCAGGAACAAAGACGCTCCGGGAACGCTCCTCCGCCAGTGAAACATCGTTCGACATGGACGGGAATAACGCTAAATATGAGCCGAGCCTGCAGACAGTGACGGTCCCGCCTCAGCTGACCGGGGATCAGTCCGTGAAGACCCGCCTCCCTCCGACAGAACGCGTTAAAATGGCATCGCGCGCGCGCCAGTGTGGACACTGTCCTTTGCTCTTTGAAAGTTGTAAAACAATCATAGTGCACTAAAACTCAGAAACACCTGCTCATGTTCTCAGATCGAGTGATGATGATGATGATGATGATGAGCACGCGCATTATCCCAGAACGCTGGAAAAGTGCCATGAAAAACAAACTCTAATCTTTGTGTGCATGCAAACACCAACAAGTCCATTCATGCCACTCGAGGAGAGTTGAACGAATAAAACAGTATAAAGAAGAGTATAAAGAAAAATAACAGAGAAAACATCTTTTATAACTTGCATGTTTGTGAGTGATTGACGTGTGACGTCATAGAGGAACTGATGCGCCTGATTCAGCGTTTTGCTCACGTGCTTTCAATATTTGTAAACACTTTGACGTTCGTCCCTGATTCAGTGAGGAAATGACTGATGATTGTCATCATTATTTCTCATTTGTCAGCTTTGCTTCAGAAGAACAAAAGTGATATGCTTGGTTAAATGAAGGTATAATAATCATTTTTAAATATTATTTTTATTAATGCAAACTTATTCATTGTTTGTCAGAATGTTGTTGAAAAGTCTGCTCATCAAAAATACAGTAAAAATTATGAAATATTATTATAATGTAAATCATTTGTTTTCTATGTGAATATATAGTAAAATATAATTTATATCCAGTGATCAAAGCTGAATTTTCAGCATCATTACTCCAGTCTTCAGTGTCACATGATCCTTCAGAAATCATTCTGATATGATGATTTGATGATCAACAAACATTTATGATTTCATGTTATTTTTAAGGATTCTCTGATGAATAGAAAGTTCAAAAGAACAACATTTATTTGAAATTTAAAGTTTATTAGCATATTTTTGGTTATAATTTTCTTATTTGACTTTGTGAATGAAAGTATTTCCTGATCATATTTAATGTGTTTGCCTCTTTTAATCAATCAGTCATAAAATCATTCCCGTCTTGCACAAGTAAACCTCTAAAAAAAATTAAGCTTGAGCAATAAAACACAGTTGCACTTTATTTTAAGGTGTCTTTGTTACACTGTAATTAAACATTCAAGTACTGAGAACTTCATGTACTCACTAGGATTAGGAGAAGAGGTTGGTTTAGGGTTAATTGCATGTAATTATTCATAATTTATAGTTATTACTACATGTAAGAATGACACTGTAAAATAAAGTGTTACTGAATATTTATAGGTAGTTCTTCTCATAAATATTCAAGTATTAATATCTTAACTAAGATTTCAGCAGTGAGTGAATCTGCTTTACTAAACGAGAGCTCAAACTCTGAATAAACGTCACGCTGGAGAGTTTCAGGCGTTTTCCTACATCAAGAGGGAGTCGTCTGCTCGGGTGGAGTTCAGAAGATTGCTCCACCCTCAGGGATGGAGGGAAACGGACTGATGAAGTCACACCCTCGACTCACTGCTGCTTCAGAAGATAGAGGGTGTTTTATAAAGACAGTCTGTCTGCTCATAGTGAGTGTGTGTGTGTTTATATATATATATATATATATATATATATATAAACAGGGTTGGGGAGTAACGAAATACAAGTAATTTAGTTCCGTATTTAAAATACAGAATTTGAGTCACTGTATTTCATTTTAAATGGGTGGTAATCAGATTACAGTTACATCTGAAAAGTGTTTTAGATTACCAAAGTGATTACTTTGAGTTTTAATGTCATTTAAACAGCGATTGGTGATTCTCTGACTCTGACCGTCTGAAAAAGAGGAGTTCAGTTTCATGTTTTCCACTGTTTTCATGTTTTGTGAGTCATTTTATAATTCACTCGTCACTGTGACTTTTTCTCACAATTTGTTTTTTCCCTCACAATTGTGAGTTTGTGTTTCACAATTCTGACTTCTTTTTCTCAGAATTGCGAGATATAAACTTACAATACTGACTTTTTTTCTTGCAATTGTGAATTTAGTATGTGAGTTTATATCTCATAATTCTGACTTTTCTCAATATTGTGAGTTTATATCTCATAATTCTGACTTTTCTCAATATTGTGAGTTTATATCTCATAATTCTGACTTTTCTCAATATTGTGAGTTTATATCTCATAATTCTGACTTTTCTCAATATTGTGAGTTTATATCTCATAATTCTGACTTTATAACTCACAATTGCAACTTTATATCACACAATTCTGAGGGAAAAAGTCAGAATTGTGAGATAAAAACTCACAATTATCTTTTTTGTGTTTGTTCCACACTTATTAGTATTCCAAAGTATTCTAAAGTATTTAGATTAAGTTACTAAACTTGAGTAATGTAACAAAATACGTTACAAATGACTTTTTAAAGCATGTATTTTGTAATCTGTAGTGAAATACATTTTAAAAGTAACCTACCCAGCCCTGGATATTTATATATATATATGCCATCATCTTGTTTTGAAACTGTTGAGATCTTATGGGGATTTAAAAAAAGGGAGTTGGAGTATTTTTAGCACTGTAGGGTGTTTGAGTTCACACATTCATGTTCAAATACCATGACAAAGGGAATTTTGCATAATACATAATAGGTCCTTCTAACAAGCAGTTGAACAGGTTTACCTGAGTGTGTGTGTGTGTGTGTGTGTGTGTGTACCATCAAAGTTATGAAACAAGCTTACATAAATATTTTAATGGACTTTATTTGTGTATATATATATATATATATATATATATATATATATATATATATGTGTGTGTGTGTGTGAAACAAAATCCATTAAAGTATTTATATATATTTTTATTATTTCATAACTTCCACTTGTCTGTTGTGTTTGATCAGTGTTGATGTTTTTGTGGGATGCATTCAGGATCACGGAGGAGGAATAAAGATTCTTCAGCTGATGGAAACAAGCCGAATCAATATTTACAGTGAGCACGTGTCGCTCTCTCCCTCACTGGACGGTCACTGCTGACTCACTGTGTCCGGTGGATTAATGACTCAACAACTGCCCTGAACAAACTCTGATGACAAGAGGAAAGACATCAGACGGTTTTAGAAACTGAACAAAATATACAATTTATTGCAAATATGTTAATACAGTGATCAGTGTATTCCAGTAATTATAAAATCAGTAGTTGCGATGCTCTTTTTCCCTTTATCGTGTTCGGACAGTAGGAACGGAAGCAGAACTCTAGGCTACAGAATACTTTTGAGGGCCCTTCAGAAACCGTTAATGCAGCTGTTGATTTTGGCCCCTGAACACAGCGATGTTTTTTAAAATCATTTCCATCGTCTAAAGGAAACAGATTCCAAGGATTATTTACATTCTTTCCCTCCTCTGACGCATGAGTGTTGAGGAGTGGGAGGGGCTACGAGAGTGGCGCTGGAACCTCATTGGCCGTTTCGGCCGTCCATCTTCCGGAAGACTTTGGCACCCGAAAAGTGTCACGATGGAGCTGGACATACGAAATATGATCATTCGAAATAAATAACAACCCTCCCATCGCTCCGGACCCTTCATAGGGAGCATAATGTGCAGGATATGAAGGGCACTTCATATTTGACATCTAACGCTCATACTTCACATCAAAAGAAATTCGATTTGATCATTTTGGCTAACAGATAAACATTTGAGCCACAAAATCTCCAATTTGATTGAATTGCATTTGGACGTTCAAATAATGTCAAAATGCAAAACAAAAAACCAAACTGTTCTTTCGATTTTACAACGTGAGACGCATTCAAATACTTCATCTGGTCATTATAACACTGTCATAAAAAAATACTACATACAGGACGTGTCTGGACTCGTTTGTGCTCCGTAAGTCACTTCATCTCTCCGTGATATAATAAATAATCTTATAGAACAGTGGCTCTATGCACATATACAAATAAATACTGTACACGAGAGCGGCGGCCGATGCCGCTCACGGGGTCGCCGGGAAGGTTCATTCATCTGCACGACAGAATGAATGTGAAAGCGGGTGGAACGAACGCTCATTGTTGGCTGGAAGTGAAAAAGAGAAGCACAATTCACACATCTAACCTGGGAAGCCTGAATGAGATCATTTCCTTCCTTGTTTCAGAGATTCCTGCGCAGGGTTCAGAGAGAGTTCGTCTCCGAGAATGAAATCAGAGCGAAAGTCTGAGGATGAATCGGACTTGATCCGTCGGCCAATCAGACGCTCGCTCTTTGAACGGAGTGGGAGGGGCTACGGGACCTCATTTTTGCCGTCCATCTTCCAGAAGACTTTGGCACCCCTGATCGAGCTGGAATGACGTGAGAACATGCCTGATCAAATGGAATAAATAACGACCCATAAACCCTCACGTGCTCAGGAAACGCCTCTTCAAACTTCCTGAATGAGAACGAAATCAGAAAACCTGCAGGGCAAAAGTCTGGGGATGAAGTGCACCGCTACCGCTTTCATCAGGCCTCGCTCGCGACCGGACGGCTCTACGAGACGCAGCAGCAGCTGTGAGTCTTGGGGTCCTCGTCTTCGATTGGCTGCTTGAATCTCAGCAGGGGCGGGTCTCCGCTGGCCGGCGTGAAGTAAACCGCGCTGCCGTTGGACGACACCAGCGGCATGCGCGGGTCCTCGGGATTGGCTTTGGTGGAGCCGTTGCCCATGTGACCGTTCAGGACGGGGTGAGGGAGGAGTTTGGCGGCGGCGCGCTGCTTCTTGAGTTCGGACAGCGTCTGCGCGCGCTCTTTCGGCTTGGACTCCTCCTCCGAGGAGGAGGCTGTGGGCTCGTGAGGGTCAGGGGTCGCGGGGTCACCGTTAGAAGCGGGCGCTGCTGGAGTGGAGATGCAGCCGTTCTGGCGTCCGCCGTCCTTCAGGATCCCTTGAGGGCCGTCATCAGGCTGGGTCTACATGAACAGGAAATCAAAATTAGCGTTAAGGAAAACCAGCTCGTCTTCCAGCTGACTCGAGGTTTGCTCACCGAATGGCTGTTTTCCTGATCCGATTCTCGCTCCCGCTCCTCTTCCTCTCTTCCTCCTCTCCATACGATGGCTTCGGTCTGATACTCCTTCCTGCAGAGATTGTGTCTGTCGGACAGACTCGCCCTCCGCACCACCTTCCTACAAACACAACACATGATATTCACGTTCAGATGGTGCTGTCAAAACGAGCGCGTTTCTGTTTGATCGCGTTAAACCGTGAAGCGATCATCTCTTCATACTAGTTCATTTATAGCATCAAATAAACATGAATGAACATCAGAAGGAATGTTGTTTCAAGACGTGATTCAAGTTCACCAACGTTAATCTACTAACTCCCCTGACCGCTTTGACGGACAAAATGACGGATTCTGGGTTATGATTGGTCAGATCGCCTGTCAATCAAACTGTTTGAAGGGTCAATTAACGCATATTATTGTTTTTTCCGTCATAATAATTTGTCTAGCGTTACATTATATGATCACGCTCATATTCATACTTTTAAAGCATTCAAGCACCACAAGACGAACAAGAAAGCGCTGTCTGTGAGTGTCATGTGACACAGAGAGTCGCGCGCCAGTATCGAGTTCTCTTGAACAAACAATAACACAGAATTATGACAAAATGCCTGTTTTGTCGAGTATCCTCATAAGAGCAGTCTTAAAGGAGTGAAATAACGTCTTAAATGAACTTAAAGGGTTATTTTGCCTCAATTAACCTGTCATTAATTCCTCTCGCTCAGATCTTCGTTCATCTTCAGAACACACATGAAGATATTTTTAATGAAATCCGATGGTTCAGTGAGTCTCTATTGACAGCAAGATAATGACCAGAAAGATACTAAAACATGTTTAAAACAGGTCATGTGACTACAGTGGTTCAACCTTAATGTTATAAAGCGACGAGAATACTTTTGTGCGCCAAAAAAACAAATTAACGACTTTTAAACGATATCTAGTGATGGATGATTTCAAAACACTGATTCATGAATCTTTACGAATCTTTTGTGTCGAATCAGTGGTTCGGATCGCCAAAGTCATGTGATTTCAGTAAACGAGGCTTCGTTACGTCAGAAGTGATTCGCAATTTCAATAGTTCACGTGACTTTGGCAGTTTGGATACGCGAAAAGAACCACTGATTCAAATCAAAAGATTCGTAAAGCTTCATGAATCAGTGTTTTGAATCATCACTAGATATTGTTGAAAAGTCGTTATTTTGTTTTTTTGGCGCACAAAAAGTATTCTCGTCGCTTTATAACATTAAAGTTGAACCACTGTAGTCACATGACCTGTTTTAAATATGTTTTAGTATCTTTCTGGTCATTATCTTGCTGTCAATAGAGACTCACTGAACCATCGGATTTCATCAAAAACATCTTCATTTGTGTTCTGAAGATGAACGAAGATCTTACGGGTGTAGAACCACATGAGGGAGAGGAATTAATGACAGAAATTTGATTTTTGGCTGAACTAACCCTTTAAAGAGTTACATGAGGACATGAGACGCGCGTTCGGCTCTTAAAGTGACAGTAGCCAGTTGTTATTAATGTTAATCAAAGACCAAAGATCAGAGAGAAAATTGTAGCTTTAATAAGGATTAATCTATTATTAATTCATAATTTAAGCAGTGAAGACTGTAAAGTGTTAGATAACTCAACTTCTGTATATTTCCACAGATAAATATGACATTTATTATAATGGTTTTATGTGAAGATTGTTTTCAGTTCACTTAAATTATTATTTTCTTAAAGCCTAATAAATGTTGAAACTGATAGTTTTTAGTTATACTGTAATGATGAATGTCTAATGCTTCAATAGAGTGAAACTGACCTTCATCCATAAAAAGATGCCATTAAACAAATTATTAAAATACACTGTTTTTAAGTTGTTTCTACATTCATTTGGAGAGTAACTGTGAAATCTTAAAAATATTAAAAATGACAGATAAAATGTGTTATTAATTATTTTAATCGATTGACAGCACTAAAATGAGGTGGTGTTCATAAACTGTAACCTCTGGCTTTCTTAGTCGGGTTTATAAGACGCTTCATATTCAGTAATATGATCAGTTTGACTGCGCTGACACCATCAGAGGAGAACAAAACTTGATCTGATGAAGTTTGAATCATTCTCAGTGTTGTTGGTGTGCAGCGCTGCTGAGCGTCCAGCAGGTGTCAGCATGTACCCGCGGCTGCCGGCGCTGCTGGTCCGGCGGCACAGCGACGTCTTGTGCTTCAGCTGTGACTTCATGATGATGTCATGCTTGTGCTTCAACTCCAGCAGATGGTTCCTGAACTCCTCATCCTCACAGAGATCTGAACACACACACACACACACACACGACTAATTTACTCATGAATTTGTCCTATTAGGGATTTCAGATCAGCCTGGCATTTTTCAAATATGTTCTAAGAATGTTTTGCTAAGGTTATGAAGATTCAAATGTAACAGTTTTTTTAAATGTTTCAAAGATGTTTTTTCTTGATTACACGGAACATTCCATTCTTCAAACATGGGAATGTTACATTTGAACATTCTGAAACAACATCCAACATTCCGAACGTCCAACTAAAGGTTCTCTCTAAACAGTCTGTGCATGTTTGATTAACGAGTTGGTTTTATTAAGCTAATTGCTTCCCTGTTTCTACCTCGGGATTTAGGGGAAAATTCGGACTTGACAAGATGAGCTTCGAAGTCTTGAGGTGAATTTTCATTTTGGGGTGAATTATCCTTTTAAACACGTTCAGTATGTCTGCTTAACTTAACTCACCGCATAACGTACTGTATATAGCTGTAAATCACTGTCGTATGGATGTTACTTTGGAATATGATCCTAAATAAAAAACATTTTCAGTAAAGCCGCTTTTAAAATGATATTTACTGTGAAAAGTGCTTTATAAACAGCCTTGAACTGAATTAAAATGGTGCTGTCTGGTGATTTAAAACGGTCACTATGACTACTGACCGTAATAAAAACGGCCTTAGAGGATGATATTAATTTTATGGCGACATAAACCTTCAAAGATGACCAGACGCTCAGGAAAACAAAACCATTCACTCACAACAATGAATCAGTAAGAGCTGAAAGAGACTTAAAACAAGGCAGATTAATAATAATAATAATAAAATAAAAATGATAAATGATTGTAATATTTCTCTTGTTTTCTAGTCGCATGAGATCAAAACGATTTTTTTGTGATGAAATATTTCAGTGTTTATCATAAATCATTTATCTGTGATTGTGTTAAATTCTTGAATCAGAATCTCTTCTCTGATGACGAGGGCGGGGCAACCTGTCACTCACAT